>VMDO01008126.1:0-52685 GCA_007922755.1 Pedetes capensis | reverse complement strand
TTAGTGAAGAAAGAAGGCTAATTAATTATCTCATAGGATTGGAGACAAGTTTGTGCCTTTAATATTACTATTATAGCTCATCTGCTAAACTGCAAATCCCCACCTATTCTGCTGAGGTTCTGTTTGGTGAACAGTTCTTTATGCCAGTATTTGTGGTGCTACTCAAACATGGCGTTTTTAACCCTCACAATAATCCCAGAAACCCACCATTTATCACATCTATTCTACAAATTAGACACATGAAGATAAAAAGATTAATTTTTCCCATGTTGCATATAAAACATGAGGCTAAGATTAAAACTCAAGTATGTTTAATTACAAAATCCATGGTCTTTCTATATCACTTTATAATTTCTTTCTAATTATATCATTCTTTTAAAGTAGATTATTGACTTGACTTTTTCAGCCTTAATTTATTCTTAATCACATAATAGTCTACGGTCACATCATCCTACCATCCAATCCCTTCTGATTTCAGAAGCTAAGCAGGGTTGGGCCTGGTTAGTCCTTGGCTGACAGACCACCTGGGAATACCAGGTGCTGCAGGATAGGGAGAAGGACCTGGCAGCCCACACCTGAAAACAAGTAGCATTGAAAACCCTACCTAGGGTTGCTATTATGAGTAAGATTCAACTCCATGGCACCTAACAATAACAACAACAACAATCATGAAATCAGACTTTTACCAATCTAGAATAGATTTTTACACTAAGGTTAAGGTTTAGATGGGAGCCGGACATGGTGGCACATACCTGTAATCCTAGTGACTCAGGAGGTAGAGGCAGGAGGATTGCAAGTTTGAGAAAAGTAAAAGATATAGTTGGGAATTGGATTTTATAATATTTCATTGATTGTAATATATTCATTTTTTGACCTTTTAATATCTGGGAAATCAGGATTGTTCTATAACTGATGATAACAAAGTGCTTGTATAGTTTGATTATTGTTGTTTAACTTTTCTTTCTTAATGATTTTCAAGCCAATGGTGCATTTTCAATTCCTGGTTTCTTAGGCCAGACAAAATATAATACTTAGTTCTTCAAAGAAACTCACAAAATTGAGGAAACCAGACTAATGTCCAGCTCCACTCCATGTTGTTGTTGTTGTTAAGTGCCATTGAGTGGGGTATGATTCATAGGGACCCTGTGTACAACAGAATGAAACACCACCTGACACTGTGCCATGCTGGGCACTCTGTCAGTGCTTCTCTGCTATTTATAGGGCTTTCAATAGCTCCACTCCATGCCATCTGCCAAATCAGGCTGGGAAGAAGGAGTGATGCTCTATTTGAAGCTGGGGTGAAATTTGGGAGTTTCATCTCCTCTCACTATAGGTACCCATTTCCCCCCTGCCTGTCCTGGTTATAGCTAAGGAATTTCTATTTCTTCTTTAAATCTGCCTTTGAATAATTGAAAAGTGATATTAATTTTAATATGATTAATTATCTATATTCTCTTCCTCCCATTTCTTCATTAGCTCCCTCATCCAAAAATTATCTTTTTATATGATTTGTTCCTTAAGAAATTTAGAATTCCTTTAAAATCTAAATAAAGATGGAAACTTTTGGACCATGTTCTTGACATATATATATATATATATATATGTGTATGTATGTATGTATGTATGTATGTATGTATGTAGGTTTTAAAGCAAATTATTGTGTAAACTATCTATTTCTTATTACTGTCTATTTGTATATAAGGACATCAGAATTTTTCATTATATAAATTCTCACTATTACCAAAGAGCTTAATAAGATATTGAAATCAAAACAAATTTCATCGTTATGTCAAATACTATCCATTTTGAAGTCTCTTCAAGTTTTTCCCCCTCTTTTTCCCCTTCTATAAGTTTTTCACTCCTGCTTTTAGAAGATTTGATCTTTTTGTCCTTAGAATATATCTTTATAGGTTATGTCATAGAGAAGTCTCAGTTTTTTCTTATGTAAGATGGAAAGTAATGATATTAACTACCTATCATGCTTATATGAAAAATTAGCTAATGCCTATGAAGCTTATAATAAATGCATGTCCGCTAATAATTATTCATAAATATTTGCCCTTTTTAGGCACCTGTGATATTATCACAAACTATTGTTCTAATCTTTTTTTGCCTGGAAAATTTTATAGGTCGTGAATTCCTAGAGGACAGACTACAATGTGCTCAACTTAGGTTCCCTTTTAATGCCTAAAATTGTCCCTAATTTATTCTGACAGTCCCACTTTTTATTGACAAACAGAACTTTCCATTCAGCAACTGTCATAATTGAATCTATACAAGTTTCCCAATACATGTGGGAACCAGGCTGTATGGATTTCTGGATTTAAGCTGGACATAGTGGAAATAATTCAGGCTTTAGACTTAGACAGACTTGAATTTAAATCCTAGCTTCATTTTACTTTGATATTAGGAATCACTTAGACTTCTCTAAGCCTTGGTTTCTCCTTCTGTAAACAGTGAATAACATTTATTTTATGCTCTTTTGTAAAAATAAATGATATAATATATGGAAAGGATTTAGCACAATGACTAATATATAATGGACATCCCATTTATATTAACTATGGACAACTATTGCAGCTAGGATTTAGCTCAGTTGATAGAGTGCCACTCTGCAGTCTCTGATGTCCTAGGTTCACTTCCCAGCATGGCAAAAATGGGAGAAGGATGTGGCAATCCACTCTCAAGGCAATCCTGAAACAATTAGCCATTGAAAACCCTATGAGGATTGCTATGAGTCAGCCACAACTTGTTGGCACCTAATAACAACAATATTGGCAACTATTATTGTTACTATTGAAAATTATTGCCTGGAGCAGATTACCTAATAATATTAAATCTCAACTTCTTCATCTATAAATGGGGCTAATACTGATTTATTTATGTGGCTAAAAAGAGGATTAAATTATACATATAAAGCTGCCATGTAAATGTCTTTACAGTGTAGGTGCTCCATAAATTATGTTATTTTGATTCTGGCTCCCTCCTTTTCCATATCTCATTCCTTGATACAGCAAATAAGCAGTTTCTTTGTTCTTTCAAAAGTGATATTTCCCAAAGTTCTCCAACTTCCAATGTGTTGTGCTGTTTTAGAAAGTTTAGCAAGTAAAACCCTAAGAACTTTAAGTCATTAGGTTAGAAAAGTTATGGGAAAATGGGGAATAACCTTCACTCATCTCCCCCTGCCATTACCAAGCAACGTTCTTTAATTTCCCATGGGCACCTCCAGTCTCAGATTTTCAATGGCACAGGGAGAAATGGCCCTTCAGCTCTTATAGTTTAGCTGAGGAGTCCTATTCCCATTATGTACATTCTATATTTGATCCCTAAGGGCTTTTTAGAGTCATTATTTCTTTGTCTAAACAAAGTGAAAAGATCCTAAAACAAAAACTGAAACAGAGTGATGTTCCCCTCTCTTGACCTTCTGAAGGAGACTCTCTAGGTAAAGAGTTTGATGCTTTTTTTTTGTACAAAGTTCCCTAAATAAGATGAGAAATCTTGTGTAAATATGCACACTTGCACTTGGGTACCACGGTTACTGGGGATGGAATTTTATATTGAGGGAATAATTTAACAGTAAATTGTTATTATTATCTCTTTATTAAAAGATCAGGATTCACAGCACAAATGTCATGCTAGCCAATTTGGACATGAAGTCCTTAGCATCACAGACAATCCAATTATATTTGTGCATATTTCTTTACTGATTGGACTCATGGAAATTTCCAAGGATATAAAATCACTGGGGTATCTGTAAATTGATTGGGACTGGAAGCAGTATCCTACAATCAGGAACAAGGCTATGGGGGTGTCCATGTAAGACTATGTGGCAGGAATATTGAAAACTTTTGATATTTTACAATATCACCCTTGTCCTAAGAAGCACAATATGTGACGCACATAGACAGTAAAATCCTATGACTAGAACCATAATAACACCAGTGTATTTCTTTTGTGTATTCTGCTTTAGGGGGAAAGAGCAAAGTACAAGGAAATAAACCAATATCTGGTCAGTTCAGATTCCGCGTTCAATATACTATGGCTTATTACCTCAACAACAATTCATACTGACCCCAAGGCACTGCAGAGTCATCAATCATAAGAAAAATATTAAATTAGTTTTAGTATACTCTACTTAGCAAGGCTGTAAAGTGGACTAATGCATTTTGTAAAGATTTTTTTTTCAGCCACTTAGGTTGAAGGAAAGCAGGTTTTTCTACTTACTTCCTCAATTATCCAGAAAACTCTATTCATGAGAAGTTACTAGCAGTTCCCTTATACAAATGACAAAAATGCTAAAATAGATCCTGTTAGTATTTTTCACCTTTATCAGCTGGTATAATATACATTGGAGAATATAAAGAAAATGCCCAAGATGGCTTCACCTTGAAGATGATACCTCTTACATCACAATTGGATACTGAAGAGAATGTCAAGCATCTGAGTCCTATACCAGTGATGTTAATGTCAGGATAAGGGACATCATTAGAGGAAAAGGTAATGATGGCCCCCCATGAACCCTAATAGAGAGAATGTCATCAATCACTCCAAAGTTTTCCAATCTTGCATGTGTACTTCTTGACTTAAGTGGAATGTGCCTACGATTTATCTTCATTACTGGCCAGCAATATTAACAAAAATCAGCTTAAGTTCTGAGCATGGAATCATTCCTATAGATTCCAATTTAATTTAGGAAGGCCTAAATTGAAGGAAACACCATTTCTCTGCCTTTGAGAAATGAGTTGGCTTTTCTGTGATACCCAGCTACAGCCATAAACCAAGATGATGCAGACATGAAGGTCCACAACCAGTTCTTCCATTGATTACCTCCAGACATTAATTTTCAGTCTAATTGCTTTGGTTGGCACTTTCACCTCAGTGGTACTTACATATGCCTACAGATCTGTTTGATCACAACTCTTGGGTTTTGAATTATTTAATACCCAATCAGTTTTAGAAATGTCCTTCATATCCTATCCAGAATTTCTGCAAAGGAATAAATGTAATGTGATATTTAATAAAATGGAATTTTAAACCACAGATCCCCTTAATAGTTTACCTTCTTTGCAATTCTGAATTATTTTCTTTGTTCATGAAAAAAACCTGCTTTAATAAGATTAAAATCACCACACATTTGACATTCCATCAGGGTTCAGAGAAAAATAAAACATATACAGAAAAGGCGATAAAAGTGTATTTGCTTTTGAAAATTATGGCTTTGCAAAAATTTTATTCTTTCTATCTAGCTTCATTTTTATGATTCTTTAAATCTTAACTATTATTTTATACATTTTAAAAACAGTTCATGCCAGTTTTGCTCCCTAAGTAAGTGTGCTAGTTCATTTAAACTGAATATATAACACTGGCTAGCTCTTCTGGCATTGCATAACCATGGGCCTCTGGCTGCTCATTCTTTGCACTTTAGATATATCAAACAATATTACCATCTTTACTGTGAGTTACCATCTTCATGGGTTCTTTGTTCTCTCTCCAAACATATTTAATGCTGTTTTAATGGCAATATTAACTGTTAGTTTCATAATTTCTATATTTAATTGCGATATGGCATTATAGTCATTCAATGTTTTCCTAAAAACAAAGCATATGATCTTAATTGATGGGCCGATTCTTATGAATTAATGTTAAATAATTTTTTCCTCTTTTCTAATGCCTAATTTTAGCCTGGGGCAGGGATTTAGCCCAGTTGGTAGAGTGCTGCTCTGCCGTCTCTGAGGTCTGGAGTTCAATTCCCAGCACCTCAAAAATGGGAGAAGGATCTAGCAATCCACTCCCAAGGCAATCCCGAAACAGTCAGTCATTGAAAACCCTATGAGGGTCGCTGAGTAGGATACTGACTGGAGGGCACCTAACAACAATAACAACAACAATTTTAGCCTGAAGCCATCCCACTGTGGCGTCCAATCCCAACAGAGCTCAGAAGCTAGTCAGGGTCTGGCCTGGTTAGTATTCGGATGGGAGACTGCCTGGGAACACCAGAAGCTGTAGGCTTGGGAGAACGACCCAGCAGCCCACTCCCTAATAACAATCAGCCATTGAAAACCGTATGGATACCAGAGAAGCAGGACAATTGTGTTTTGCCTGTTGTATGTAGGGTCACTATGAGTTGAACACTGACTCCTTGGCACTTAACAACAACAACAACAACAACAACAACAACACTTAATTTTAACTGAGGTATTAACTATATTGTCAGATATTTGTGTTCCTTTTCCTAGTTAAAATTTTGCTAGCTTTCATCGAATAATTCCCCCCTAATATACACAAACATCTAATATATAACTCTAGTATACAAATACATTCATATATCAATATTTCTCTCTCTCTCTCTCTCTCTCTGATGTTTAGAGATTCTAAGAAAGCCATAATTTTTAGATCTCTAAATGATTGTTATTTATACAAATGTGACCACTGTCCTGATTTATCAACAATAATATTATTAAAGTGGTTGCTTTATATCAAGATTAAGTAGAACATTATGTAGAGAAATCATTGGATATTGTTATTGTTGTTGTTAGGTGCCTTAGAGTCATGTCCAACTCACAGCAACCCTCATAGGGTTTTCAATGGCTGACTGTTTTGGGGTTACCTTTGGGATTGCCACGTCCTTGTCCCATTTTTGCAGTGTTGAGAATCGAACCTGGGACATCAGAGACTGCAGAGCAGCGCTCTACCAGCTAAATCCTAGTCATCATTGGATATTAGCAGAAAGAAATTGCCCTTTTTGCCTATTGAAGCTATTTCAGACTGAATTATCCATATAATTTTTAAAGTCTTCATTCTACCACTCCTGTAGACAATTTGCTTTGATGGTCCTTTCAAAATGTTATCTTAGTGTGTATTTAAGTGCAATAAATAAACTTGACATTTATAGGAATAGAGGAAATGGGTAAAAGTTAGAATGGAATATGTAGTCTGCAGCTAATGCAAAAGGGATGGTCCTGTTAAAAGGAAGAAAGGAAGAATTCTGTTTTTCTTTTCTTTTTCTTCTTTCTTTCTTTCTTTCTTTCTTTTTTTTTTTTTGTGGTACTGGGGGTTGAACCCAGGGCCTCACACTTGCATGTTTTGCAAGTGCTGGACCACTGAGCTTCTGCCTCCAGTCCATGTTTTTACTTTTTTTGAGACAGGGTCTCATTAAATTACACAGACTGCCTATGCTCTCGAACTTGTGATCCTCCTGCCTTTGCCTCTGGAGCCACTGGAATTACAGGCATGCACCACTGCACCTGGCTTGGAAAAGTAATTCTTAACAAACAGCTGCTACATGTCCAAATTTCCTGCTGTGTCTAGTTAATGTGCTCGATGCCTCCTTCTTACCACAGAGAGCATACTTATCCCTGTCCCAACTGAGAAGGACCAAAGTCCCATCTGTTATTGAATCCAACTCAAGTCCAGGATCTGTGTGTGATATATTGTGCTTTCCAATAAGCCAGAAGAAGATTCTTGATGTCCAATGACTTATAAAAAGTCATTTTTTTTAACCTTCTATGCCATCTCCAATAAAGAATGGCAGAGTATGGTCATAATAGCCCCAATATAATTTTTCACAGCAAAATGGAAAATTGAGAAAAACACAAGAATCTATGTTATTGTTGTTGTTGTTAGGTGCCCTTGAGTTGAATACGACTCATAGTGACCCTACTTACAGCAGATTGAAACAGTTCCCAATTCTGTGCCAGGCACACGATCTTATTTATGTTTAAGCCCATTGCAGGCACTGTGTCAATCCATCTGGTGGAGGGTTTTCCTTTTTTTTTTTTTTTTGCTGACCTGTCACTCTTCCAAACATGATGTCTTTCTCCAGGGATTGGTCTCTCCTGACTACATGTGTGAAATATGTAAGACACAGTTTAGCCATCCTTGCTTCCAAGGAGCACTCTGGTTGCACTTCTTCTAGGACAGACCTCTTGGTTCTTTTGCAGTGCATGGTATATTCAATAGTTGTCTCCAGTACCATAATTCAAAAGCATCAATTCTTTTCCTGTCTCCCTTGGTCAATGTCCAGCTTTCACACCCATATGATGCCACCGAAAACACCATGGCATGAATCACGTGTGCCTTCATCTTCAATGTGACATCTTTACTTTTCAATACTCTAAGAGATCTTCTGCCACAGTTTTTCCCAAAGCAATGTGTCTTTTAATTTCTTGACTGCTGCTTCCATGGGTGTTGATTATAGAGCCAAGCCAAGCAAAATGATGGACAACCTCAATTTTTTCTCCATTTATTGTGAAGTTGCATACTGACCTAGTCATAATGACTTTTGCTTTGTTGATGTTCAGTCACAACCCATATTGAAGGCCATGATCTTTGATTTGCATCAGTAAATGTTTTAAATCCTCTTCATTTTCAGCAAGCAGAGTTGTGTCATCTGCATAATGTAGGTTGTTAATGAGTTTTCCTCCAATCCTGATGCCAAGTTCTTCCTCATAAAATCCAGCTTTCTCAACTTTCAACCAGGCAGTGTTTCCTTGTTCTATTCGAATATCTGCCTCCTAGTTCCAGCAGATTCCTCATGAGTACAATTAGGTGCTCTGGTATTCCCATTTTTTGAAGTGTTATCCATGATTTGTTATGATTCACACAGTCAAATGCCTTTGTATAGTCAATAAAACATAAATAGACATCCCTCTAATATTCTCTGCTTTCAGCTAATATCCACCTGACATCAGCAGTGATTTCCCTGGCCTCTTTTGAAACCTGCTTGATTTTCCAACAGTTCCCTGTCTATATATTGCTGCAGTTGCTTTTGAATGATATTTAGTAAAATTTTGCTTGTGTGTGATATTCATGATACTGTTTCATAGTTTACACATTCAGTTGGATCCCCCTTTTTGGGAATCAGCACAGATATGGATCTCTTCCAGTCAGTTGGCCAGGTAGCCAAATTTGTTGGCATAAACATGTTAACACTGCCAGTGCTGCATCTGTTTGTTGTTTGTAGACATCTATAGCAATACTGAAACTCTGTAGGTCAGAGTTGTGAAGATTCTGCTATGGCCATGAAGAAAATTCTGGGTTCAGACTTTTTATGCAGTGAGAGAAATTACCTCTTTATTGTCTTCTGTGGCTCCCAGAGTTGTCATTGATAATTTTTCTTACTAAGAAATTGAGAGAATTGCTTTGCCACAGAAATGAAGCCACAAACTTGGGTGGCCAAAGCTGTAAGAGGTAATTTCCTGACCACCTAAAATAGTCTTCAGCACCCCCTAGCCTCTGCTCTATAAGGGAGCCACTGTGAAAGCTGCCTGGGGCCATCAGTACATAGTGTTTACTACCAACATGTCTCCAACATGCACATCCTTCTGCTTATGTCTTTTGGAAGTCATTATGGTCATGGATTTCTTCTTGTCTTGTTCCTTAGTATATACACTTACTTATTGGTTTCTGCTTTTAATCATCTCTGTTTCCCTAAATCTAACCCTTGACACTCTGAGACCACTTGAAACAATAGGATTGGTGAGATGGCAACTCTTAATCTGCATTTTACAGTGACTGGCTCACATTTGAAGATATTTAACTCAATCCTCTAGAGAAAGGCTCTGTGTAGTAACCATATCTCCAGCTCTTTGGCAGCAGAACAGGTACCTTTTCCAAATCTGTCCTGTCCCAATTTCCTGACAGTGTGACAGAGAATTCCTCTTAGAGGAAGTTTCTTTCCTTGGTTATGTGTTTGGGAAATGTGAAATATTTAATTTGTACTTCACTTCTCTCCTTTTATTTTTTTTCTTATTATAAGGCATGGACCATCCCCAAGGCATCTTCTAACTATCTCACCTGGAAGCACAGCCTTAGTATGTGAAGGTTTTGTCTTTCCAGTTATAATAGGTATCAGTTTTGCACATTTTTATTTTGGCATGACCATAATAAAATCACTGCTTCATTACCTTTCCACTATGCCATAGCCCCATTCTTCAAGTTTTGTTAGGACAGTACCACGTATCCAGTGTTAATTCTTGTCATAAGCAGCAGACTAAAATGCTAAAAAGGCTAAAAATGTCAAAGTAAAAAGTTATTTCTTATGTTATAGGACAGGTATGGAGTGGGAGTTCTGCTCCCCAAGAACATGCTGGAATGCATCTTTACACAAAGTTTCCATATCTCTGTTCTGTAGAAGAAAGAGAAACAAGGAAAGTACAGAAATATGATCTGGATGTTGGCCATGTTGGTTTGCATGTGAATAAAAACCATAAAAGGTCTGTATTTAATGTACTTCTTTTAATAATTAAATGTACACCCTGATATAGTGAACTCTATATATACTTAAATGTTTTGGGATATATTTACATAAGAAACATTAATCTTACTTATGTATCATCTATTTTCTAACTAACTTCCAAGGGAAGATAGATGGAATAATAAGGAAAGAAATGAAAGTTAAAATTCTGTTTAACCAATATACCTCACAATGATTAAAAAATATTAAATACATTAAGAATATCAACAAATGATGCTGGAACACTTAAATTAATATATGCATAAAGCAAACATTTTTGTATTGTGTGTATAAATAAACTATCATAGATCATGGGCATAAATGTTAAAGCTAAACATTTAAAATCTTTATAAGTAAACATAAGAGAAAATCTTTGTGATATTGGGATAGGCAAAGATTTCTTAGACCAACTCCAGGCACCTTGGCACCTGTCTGTAATCCTAGCTACTCTGGAGGTTGAGGCAGGAGGATCATGAGTTCAAAGCCAGAGGCAGCCTGCACAACTCAGCAAGACCCTGTCTCAAAAATAAAAGATAAAAAAGGACTTGAGGTGCAACTCAATGATAGAACACTTGCTTATGATGCTGGATGCCCTGGGTTTAACCCCTAGTACTGAAAAAACCAACAGAAATAACAATGACAGCAACAACAACATTAGATACTGCAGCAAAATCCCAAGCCATAAAAGAAAATAAAACGATGAAATGGGACTCATTAAAACCAAGAGAGTCTGCTCTTTAAAAGACACTGATAAGAGAATAAAAAGAGAAGCCAAAGACTGGCAGAAAATATTTAAAACATATGTAGATGATAGAGAATTTTTATCTAGAATATATGAATAACTATCAAAATTTAATAATAATAATAAGTAAAACATTTTCCCAGACGCTTTGCTTCACCAAAGAAGGTAATGTGTGGTGGAGAAACCACCCATTATAATGAGATTATAAGATCACCAACCCTGTTATCCATCAGGGAATTGCATATGAAAACCACACATTACATTAGAATCACCGAAATGAAAACAGACTGACCAAACCAAATGTTAGTGAGGGTGTTAGAGGAGTGGGCACTCTCACACATTGCTGGTGAGAATGTATAATCATAGAGTCATTTTGGAAAATATTTTGGCAGTTTATTAAGAAGTTAATCAAAGCTCCAGCATGATTTAGCTGTTCCATTCATAAGGATTTACCCGACATAAATGAAGGTATATGTCCACACAAAGATTTATACATGAAAGGTCTTAGCAGCTTTCTCTTTATTCACCAAAGTTGGAAACAAAATACTTTTAACAGGTAAATGGATAATTAAATTGTGGTATAGTCATGCAATGGACTACTGTTAGGTAATTAAAAAAAAACTTACTATTGAGGAACGACTTCTGATTTAAGATGGCAAATTAAAGGCAGCCTCTGTGTGATGTGGTAAAATATGCGAGTTAGAATAGGAAGGAATGGACTGTTTTCTAAAGAAGGAAGGTCTAGAAAAACACAGAAATTACAGAGGAGATTGTGAGATGCTTCCACTTTGCAGAAAGGGGCTGAACAGAGGAAGAGAAACTGAGCAGGATACAACTCCAGCTGTGGCTTCCCATGGGGGAGGGGAGACAAAGCTCTCATCCAACAGAGTGAGCTAGACAGCCCTGGCCCTCAGACTGGCAGTCTCACAGGACAAGCCTACAGACCTTGAAGCTCTTGAATTATTTTGGGGATTTGGAGAGAAAGTGACTCCTCCTGACTTGGGAGTTCAACATTGGGGAAATGATTCTCCCATGCTATGACTCAGAGGGCTATGACCTGGTGCCATCTTGAGAAGGAATCGATTGTATGAGACTGGGGTACCGCAGAGGGGCTGAAACCAAAGAATTATCATCAATGGAGAGCCTGAGGTGAACTACTGCAACGCCAGCATGCTATGTAATGACAGCAGGCAGTTACAGTGAAGGGGAGAGAAGGGATGCTGTTATGTTGAGAGGTTCAGGCAGGAAGAAGCTTGGGAAAGTTGTGAAGAAGCAAATCACATCCCACAGGGAGAGGAGATGACTACATTTCCTCAGGAGAACTGCAGAGACTGTCAACTCTGAAAGTGATCAGACAAAAAGTTTCCATCCTCAACTGACTATCACTTCCACCTTATAGACTCCAATATTAGAATCCACAGAAAGAAGCTCCTCCAATATTTTTTCTTATTCTTCTCTCTTTTTTCTTTCTTCCTGTTGTGCTGGAGATTGAATCCAGGGGTTTGAATGGGGTAAGTGTTGTGCCATGGTGTAGTATTTCAATCTTTTTCTTATTTTTGCTAGAAGATGGAATCTCATTGAATGGTGCAGACTGCCTCTGGACTGGGGCTCAAGGTCCTCCTGCCTCATCTCCCAGAGATGCTAGGGTTGCAGAGGAGAAAGTTGGTGTCTAATTCTTTTAGTTCTTTTTCTTTTTTTCTATCCTTCCCCCTTTTCATTGTAAATTTTCATTTACTCATTTCCTTTTTGATAATGTAATTTTTATTTATTTTGTCTTTTAGGTTTTTTTAAAAAAATCTTTTTATGCCTATGTAACTCTTTTTTCTATTTATACTTTAAATCTCTTAGGCTTACTACTTTTTGTTGCTCTGTTTATGTTTACTTAATTATGCCAATCTGTGCTTTTCCTCATTATGTAATCTTTTTAATAATCTTTTGCTCCTTTTCTTCCCTCTGCCTAATATTCAATTCCTTTCTATATCTTCTTTTCCATTTCTTTTACTTCACCCTTGAGACATACTTTTGTCTCCCTTTTCTCTACCCCTCCTTACTTTAGGCTAATTCTATTTGTCCCTTTACCCTAAATATTTTGTAGCTTCATAGCTTACTCTATATTATTATTGCTATTCTTTGTTCTATAGTTATTGGTGGTGCAGCAGTTGGCTTTAAGTGACTTTAAGCGTATTCCTATATCTGATTTTGTTGGGTATTGCACCTGTTATATTTGTTTGTCTTCCTCTCTGGGAAGAGCATTGGAGATTGTGATCTCAAGAGAAAGCCACTAAGAAAATCCCCAAATAAAATGGATAGTGATATCCACCCCTACAGATGTACAACTCACAAATAAGAAGCACAAGAAACATTAAAAAGCAAGACAACACATCTCCTCCCAAAAGACCATGATTCTGTAACCAAGGTACTGAAAAAAATTGAAATGTCTATCAAAGAATTTAAAAGTCTACTTGTAAAAATGATGATTAACTCCAAAGAGGACATAAACAAGCAAATGAATGAAGCAAGGAAATCAATGCAGAACCTAGGTCAGAAAGCCACCAGTGTAGAATACAGAGTCAGTAAATAGGATGAGAAATTCAGCATGGAAATGTAGCTTTTCACAAAAACAAACAGAAATGTTGGAAATGAAGAACTCAGTGAATCAAATAAAAAACACAGTGGAAAGAATATCCAGTAGACTAGATGAAACAGAAGATAGAATATGAGAGACTGAAAACAAGGTTGAAGAAATACTACATTCAAATATCAATAAAGAAAAAAAAAAAAGAACATGACAACAATTTTCAAGAACTTTGGAACATGATTAGGAGACCAAACCCAAGAATCCCCAAGGTAAAAGAAAGCTGAGAAAAAAACTAATGATATAGAAAACTTATTCAGAGAAATTATAACAGAAAATTTTCCAAATCTGGGGAAATAAATGGACATCCAATTTAAGAGGCACATAGAACACTAGATAGGCATGATCAGAAAAGAATCTCCCCATAACACATAATAAAGAAAATGCCCAAATTACAGAGCAAAGAAAATATATTAGAAGATCACACTAAAGCAATACATGACCACCAAGCCAGTATTACAGAAGGTACTTAATGGAAGCCTACATATATAGGAGGAAGAAAGACAATCTTGACAATGACAATACAGGAAAGAATAAACTTCATGGGAGGAATAGACAAACTAAAGAGAACTAGGAAACAATCAGTCATATCTAACTCAACCAAAGAGCAAACTTTGAACATAAATAAGGGAGAACAAAAAGAACAAATAGTATATGTCCCAATCAGGGAAAAACCCAACACAATTACCAGAACCAGCACACCTTTCTCAATAACAACCCCAAATATAAATGTTCTCAACTCTCCAATTAAAAGACATAGATTAACAGACTGCATTAAAAAACAAGATCCAACATTTTGTTGTCTGCAAGAAACACATCTCACAGGCAAGGACACTTACAGACTGAAAGTGAAAAGATGGAAATTGATATGCCAAGCAAGGGGAAAGCTGCAAGCATTTCCCTAAAATCAGGAACAAGACATGGGTATCCAGTATCTCTACTGCTTCAATGAAGTAATTGAACTATTAGTTACATAATAAGACAAGAGGAAGAAAGAGAAGGTATCCAAATAGGAGGAAGCCAAATTATCCCTACTTTCAGAAGATATCCTATAGTCAATTGAACTGAAAGACCCCATCAGAAAACCCTTAGAGTAAACATTTTCAATAAAGTAGTAGGATACAAAATCAACATAGATAAATCAATAACTTTTCTTTATACCAATAACAATCAGGCAGTGAAAGAAACCAGAAAAACAATCTCTTCTAAACAAATAAAATACCTGAAAGTAGACCTAACCAATCAAGTGAAAGATCTCTACAACAAAAACTTAAAAACACAAAAGAAAGCAACTGAAGAAGGCACCAGAAGGGGCAAAAATCTCCCATTGTCATGGATCAGAAAAATTAATACTGTTAAATGACTATATTACTGAAACCAACAGATTTGATATAATCACCACCAAAATCCCAATGACATTCTTCTCAGAAAAAGAGAAAGCAGTCTTAAAATTCATATGGAAGCAAAAATGACCTCAAATCATTAAAGCAATCTTGAGCAGAAAGAACAATGCAGGGGCATCACAATTCTTGATTTCGAATTATACTATTAAGGTATAGTAACACAAATTGCATGGTACTGGCACAAAATAGGACATGTAGACAAAAGGATCTGAATAGAGTATCCAGAAATAAATCCATGCAGCTATAGTCACCTGATACTCCACAAAGGTGCAAAAAATATGTTGGAGAAAGACAGATTTTTCAACAAATGGTGCTGTGAGAACTAGATATCCTCATGTAGAAGACTGAAACTGGATCTCTCTCTCACACACAAAACTTGTGCAAAAATCAGTTGAAAATAGATCAAAGGCCTTAATGTAAAACCTGAAACTTTGAAACTGCTAGAGAAAAACATAAAGAAAATGCTTCAAGACATAGGAATAGGCAAAGACTTTCTAGATATGATCTTGAAAGCATAGGAATCAATAGCAATAATTGCATTAAATTAAAAAATCTTTTGCCCATCAAAGTAAACAATTATCAGAGTGAAGAGACATCCTACAGAGTGGGAGAAAATATTTGCCAGCTATGCCTCAGACAGGGGATGAATATCTATAATATACAAAGAGGTCAAAAAACTAAACACCAAAAGAAGCAAACTATCTATCAAAAAATGGGCAAGAAACAAAACAAAACAAAGAAACAAACAATAAAACTGAATAGACTTCTCAAAAGAAGAAATACAAATGGCCAACAATCCTATGTAAAAAAATATTTAATATCCCTAGACATCAAGACAATGCACATCAAAACTTCCTGAGATATCATCTTACCTCAGTCAGAATAGCTACCATAATAACAACAAAAACAACCCAACAATAACAACAAAACAACAAATGCTAATGAGGATGTGGAGAGAATGGAACTCTATTACACTGCTGGTGGGAATGCAGGTTGGTGCAGCTACTATGGAACTCAGTTTGGATGTTCCTCAAAAAACGAAGAAAAACTGCCTATGACTTGCTATACTACTCCTGGGTATAAATACAAAGGAATATAAGTCAATATACCACAGGGATACCTGTTCATCTATGTTTACTGTGGAATTCACAATAGCCAAGATATGAGATCAACCTAGGTGTCCATCAGTAGATGAGTAGATACAGAAGTTGTGGTGTATATACACCAAGGAGTGTTATTCAACCATAAAGAAGGACAAAATTATGGCATTTTCTGGAAATTTGATGGAACTAGAGATTATCATTTTAAGCAAAATAAGCCAGATTCAGAAAGACAAACATTGCCTGTTTTCCATGATATGTGGATGTTAGACTTCAATATCTATTCAGTATTTAAAGATATGCCATGAAAGAAGAAGGGGCAATACAGAGAAAGATAATGGACTAAAGAAAAAAAAGGGTGAGGGGGTAAGAAGAAAAGATAATGGGAGAAAGGAAAGGAAAGGAAATATCACCTATTTTGCCCTTGAGGCAAAGTCAGGATTTATATATGTAGATAGGATAACACACAAACAAGGCATAACAGAAGGGGTATGTACCATTGGTGAGGAGGGTGGGGAGGACGTTTAAGGTGACGTGAGAGTAATGGAAGAAGTGAACACGAGCAATGTACAAAACAATGCATGCATGGAAATACCACAATGAGGCCCATTAAATTGTACACTAAAATTATGAATAAAATAAGATTATTAGGACAAAATACATACAAAAATTTACTATTGATGCACAACAACATGTATTAATCTCAAATTGACTATGCTGAGTAAAAGTTGCTAGATCAAAAAAGAGTACCAACTGTATGATTCTATTTATATACAATTATAGAAAATGCAAATCAATCTATAGAGGCAAAAAGCAGATTAGTAATGATGGAAGAATAGGAGTATGGGGGCGAAAATAGAGTGGGAGGGCAAGAGAAAGGAATACAAGACAACTTTTGGGTATTGCAGACATATGTTGATTGCGATGATGGTTTCATAGATGTATACTCAGGTCAAAACTTAAAAATTCTACACTTTGAACATGTAGTACTTTCTTGTACATTTATTATTTCTCAATAAAACAAAATTAAAAATAAAATTTTAATAAAGTTTTTATTATGTCCTTATGTATTCTAAGCAGAATACCTACTTAAAATAATTATTACATTTTGTTGAAATTATAGTTAAATAACAGTTTTCTATTTGTTGCATCATTGTTATAAAGATCAATTACCAGTATTGTATTTCATGTCTTGCCTGCTGTCTATCTAAAAAAGAATGCACAAGGTTTCACTATCAAGGATTGTTTTAAAAGTACAAATGTTCTATATATATTAAAATATAGTTGCTAACTCAAGTAAAATTCCATTTTTCCAAAGCTGCTAAGGTCACATAAATGAATATAAAATCACAGCACAATATTTTCAGCTTTTATAAATATTACAGATTTTCTCATTAGATTTGATGCCATTATAAATTATACATTAAAATTTTGCATTCATTTACAGTTTTAGATTAAATCTTTGTAATACTTAGCAGGGCTTTATGCTGTGAAATTGATTATTTGATATCCCCTATTAACTTCAAGTCTACAGCTGTACCACCCTGGTCTCTAATCTCATCAGATCTCAGAAGCTAAGCACGTTCCAGCCTGGCTAGTCTTTGGATGGGAGACTGCCTGGGAATACCAGGTGCTATAGGTTTGGGAGAAGGACCTGGCAGCCCACTCCTGAAACAATAAGCTATTGAAAACCCTATGAATAGCAGAGAAGCACTGACAATAGTTCTGGGCAAGGCACAGTGTCAGATAGTGTTTCATTCACTTGTATATAAGATTACTATAAGTCTGACCTGACTCAATAGCACCTAACAACATTAAGTATAATTTTTTAAAACTGATTGTTTCCCCTTAGAAGTATTCATAGGAAAACAATCTTTTAAAGACCTGTTTTAACAAATAAATGAAAATATTTAAATACACATTTATTTATTGAATATTTAAAACTCCTCTTCCTTTCTTATTTTCCTCCCTTTCTTTCCTTTCCTTCCTTCCCTGCCTTTATGAGCGCTAACTTTACTTTGTGATATTTGTTTTTTTGTTAGTGAGAAAATACAATAATATGTACTGGAAGGTGGATGTAAACAAAGAATAGTGGATACTGGAGGGGGGACGGCATGGCCTGTGTCTATTGCACATACTTGGGAAAAGAGTGGATAGGACAATGCTCCAGTCATGGAAGGTTTTGCAATCTTTTAATGAAAAGTGTAGTTTATCATTCTAAGTCAGATAAAATGTTACATTTACAATGATCACTTATAGTGATTTTATTCATAACAATTTTTGTGTTAAAATTGTTTACTACTTTCATGTTTCTTAAAATCTTATTCATTGTAAAAAGTCAAAAGACCTAAATTGCTATAATTTGGTTTCTGATATTATCCCTTTGAATAAAAGTTAGATTTACAGGGGCCTTTTCCTAGATTAATCACCATATCCTATTATCTACAGGACTGTTTCAGTATGATCTGCATTCATTTATTTCAGTAATATGATAGTTGTGTGAGTTTGGTAAAGTTATTTAAGTGTTTTGAGTATTAGTTTCTTCATATGAGAAGGGCTACTTTAAGAAATAATCATATAGTATATTCACCATAGTGCCTGGTTCATAACCATGGTTGAATAAATTTAATTCCTCCTACTGTCATTTATTGCTTTAAGTCAGGTAATTACCATTTAGTATTTTAGACTTCACTTCAACATGGTAATGAAATATTTTATGCAAATCTCATTTGGTTGAGTCATATATTCTTATTAGATCAATTGTTTAGTGTATTCACTGCTTAGTGGTCTTTGTTAGTAGAAATAAATAAAATTACTTTCAGTGATTGATAAGGCAGATCTTTTCAATGTAGGCAATGAATGATAAAGGTTGATTTAATCTTTCTGGATTTCTTACCTTCTAAAAGACCTTATTTGGAAAGTGAAACTGTTGTATCAGCTGTCTTGATAGAAACAGATTGCAGAATCTTTTTGATGTTATCTTGATGTGCTGATTTTATAGTTTGGAAAATCAGATATTCATATATTGCAGAACAATCCCACATGAAATGCTGTCTCATTGTATTTATTTATTTATTTATTTATTTATTTATTTATTTATTTGGCATAGTATGATTTTTTATTTCATATGGTATAGTGTGATTTACTATGAGACTTTTATGGAATAGCATCTTGTATTTTGCATATGTTCTCATCCTCTTTACCTCTCTGTTGCTTCCCCTCTCGCTCCCAATATTCCCATTGCCCTCTCCCTCCTACTAATCCCCTCCCCTCTCATGAAGGGTATTTTCCAATCTTAGATATATCCAATTGTACATTTATGTATATATTTTTTTCTTTAAGGTAGAGCTAGCTCTTATATATGAGTGAGAACATATGGTGTTTCTCATTTTAAGTCTGGATTATTTCTCTTAAAATTATGGTCTCCAGTTCCACCCATTCCATTTTGTTGTAAATGCCATAATTTCATACTTATTTACTGCTGAATAATATTTCATTGTTTATATATGCCACATTTTGTAACCCAATGATCTATCGATGAACTCTGGGCTAATTCCATATCCTTGCAATCATGAAGAGTGCTGCAATAAACTTGGAAGTGCCAGTGTCTCTGTGGTATAATAACTTACCTTCCTTTGGGTATATACCTAGGGTATACCTGGATCATTTGGTAGCTCTATTTTTAGTTTTCTGAGGAATCTTCATACTGATTTCCATAAAGACTAGATTAATTTACAGTCCCACCAGCAGTGTAAAAGGTTTTATTTCCCCCTGCATCTTTGAGATGCTATCCCTTTGTGCCCCATGAGTACACTTAGACTTATCATAGCATATGCTATGCTTTTCAGTTTGGAACCTATGATTCATGTGTTAATAATAGCACTCAGCTTTTCTAGCTCCCTTGTTGCTCCATATTGTGCCTTTGTTCCTGAATTCTAGATCCTTTTCCTGATGTTCCTTTCCTTGAGCATTGACATACTTTCCTATCTCGTTTTTAAAATTAGTATTTATTTATCATTCCTTATATGTTAATATTGGTAAGTTCATATTTATTTTGTGAATAGTTTTTCATTTTTAATATTTGAAAATATGCTGAGAAATCCTGAGAAAAAGTCTTATGATCCTTTAGCAAAACATGACAGACTAACCATGGATCAAAATAGCCACATGAATTTCTGTGACAGTCAATTATTTCGTGAAACTAGAAACTTAATTGTATGACAAAATCCACTTTTAAATATACAGTCTCACTCAAAATCTGTCAACTCTCACTCTATTTGAAGTTCATCTATCATTAATAAAAACTTTATACTTAAATAGATCATCATGGGTGCTAGAAACTAGATCTTGCAATTCTTGAGTAGAGTGAGTTATTATTTTAATGATGTAAAATTGCCTACCATATAGGTCTTGACATCTTTGACTACCTATGAAAACTAAATTAACCCTTGCATTTTCTTTTCCATTGGTAATAGGGGCTGATTTATACATATTACAATTGATTGGATGTACCATGTGGCCATTTAAGCCATCTGTTAGACTGGTATCTAATATGACATTTCATTAAGTCAAGTACATTTAGTAATGTTCATTATATGCTTTATATCCAGTTGGGGGTTAGTAGTAAGAAGACACTTAGAAATAAGACATTTCCTAAATTTAAGGAAATGGCTTTTTAGATAACTAGTTGCCTTGTTCTGTTTGGCAAAACAATCATCCTACTTGATGGTAAAAAGAATTTTTTGAATTTGTATAGACCCAACGGGGCTGGGATCTGGCTCAGTTGGTAGAGAGCTGTGCTGCAGTCTCTGAGGTCCCGAGTTTAATTCCCAGCACCGCAAAAATGGGAGAAGGACCTGGCAATCCACTCCCAAGTCAATCCCGAAACAGTCTGCCATTGAAAACCCTATGAGGGTCGCTATGAGTCGGATGCCGACTCGACGGCACCTAACAACAACAACATAGACCCAACGGTATGATTATTTAGCTGCCTACAGCCATGCCACCTTACAGTCTGATCCCATCATATCTCAGAAGCTAAGCAATGTCAGGCCTGGTTAGTCCTTGGGTGAGAGACTGCCTGGAAATACTAGGTACTATAGACTTGTGAGAAGGACCCAGCAGCCCTCTCCTGAAACAATCAGCCATCGAAAACCCTATGAATAGCAGAGAAGCACTGCTGGGCATGGCAAAGGGTCAGGTGGTGTTTAGTTCTGTTGTACAGAGCATCATTCATTATGAGTTGGATCTAACTCATGGCACCTAACAACAATAACATGACTATTTAGATAACTTACATTTTTTTTCTTTTTAATCGGTTGCTTGGTAATGTAAGTAGCCTAAGACAATTGAAAATGATGAATTTGTTTTTGTCCCTTCTTTGCTATTGTTCAAATATAGACTGACTGCTAATGAAAGGAAATGATGACTGTGTAAACCAGAGTGGTAACAATGAAAATGGAGAAGAGACGATGAGGCTGGAATAAATTTTGGAAGAAGAGTTGTTGAAATTTTCCTATGGATAGGATATGAGTGTGAGGAAAATGAGATATTCATTAGACATCCAAATGAATATCTTAAGAAAGATGTTGATTGTAAGTCTTGATGTCAAGGGAGAAGCAAGGTCTGGAAATGAATAGGCTATCAGGTTCTTGAGGCACTTTTTCTCAGTAAGACTGACATTCATGCTAAACTTAAGATGAGTTTGTTTCACTATCCATAGGACGTAAGTTGTTAGATTGGTGAGGGGTGTGAATTGTGGGAGTCACTCTTTGAAGTCTAGTTTTGCTTCTGATTGTGTGACCTTGAACACTTAATCACTCTGAGCTGGTGATACATCATTATCATATTTGTGAAGTTTAAATAAAATAAGACAAACAAGCATTTAGCATAGCATTATATATACAGTAACCACTCCATAGTGTAAAGTCTCAGTAATCTAAGTGATAAAGTACGTGGTCCTTAAGAAGCTCAATGAATACAAAGAAAAACATTTATAGATAATGGCAAAGTTAACTGGTATTGGTTTACATTAAAGTTGTGAAGAAAAATGGTATAGACTTTGAAAGGGGCAAGAAATGATTAGAGTACCCAATATCCTTCTGAGTTATCTCTGATTTTTATTTTCTTTAAACTATTATAGCTGTGTAAACTGTAGAAAAATTAGTAATACAAATTATTCTTGTCTATAGAAATACCAATGAACTATGCTCAATAGGGATGAGGTTATTTCATCATTTCTGATAATCTTATATATGTATTATTTGCATTCTTTGAACTGGTTGCAACATTTACTGGTTCCTTCATTGAGCAATGAGTTAAATAAGATCACAAACATATTTATGGTATATATTTTTTGTATAAGAAGTATGATTTTGTCTCTATATAATTTTTAAGCAAAACTAAAGAGTAATTTTTATCATCCTTTAATTTCAAGAAGAAAAATTATAAGGAATATGAATATAAAAAGAAGTTACTAACATATTTAATTAGAAGGTGGGGTATAGGTAAATGGTTTGGTGTTATACTGAATCAGGTTTAAAATACAATAAAAGTAATTCAAATCTTGAAATGCTTTAGTAACCTTTCTTAAGTGTGTCTTGTGAAACATTAATCTATTACAAAGTGTTTACAGATATTATGAGAAAATTTAAAAATACCAACTTCAAATAAATTTGGGAAAACAGTTTCGTAATCCAAGTTGAATAGATTTCTTTACTATAGAACTTGTAAGATTCTTCATCAAGATAAATGCATAATAAATATGAGAGAGACAGAAAGAACGAAGAGAGAGAGAAAGAGAGAGAGAGAGGAAGAAGAAGGAGGAGGAGGAGGGAGGAAGAGGAGGAGGAGGAGGAGGAGAAGGGAAGAAAAGAGAAAAGAATGAATATACCCACATCCCAAACTTATAGTTGTTTAGAACCTGATTTGAAAGAAAGCTTATGAAATTTCTAGTGAAGAAATGACAGTCTGGCAGTAGAGAGAAGGCTGGGGTTGAACTGGCTCTTCCACTTATCTGGTTTCCATGGACCTCCTTCATCTGTCCTGAGAGGATTTGCTCAGTGAGTCTCAGCTGAAGCAGCAGCAGCAGGAGCTAGATATTTGAACCTCTCCCTTGATAAGACCACCTCCATGCAGCTGTGACTGTCTGCAGCTGCTAAGCACAAATACTACCATGGACTTTTTAATATACATTGTTAAAAGACATCATCCCACTCTGGGCATGGTGGTGCACACCTGTGATTCCAGCAACTAGAGAGGCAGAGGCAAAAGGATTGCAAGCTTGAGACCAGAGGCAATCTGCGTAATTTAGTGAAACTCTGTCTCAAAAAGTGAAAAATGGGCTGGGGTGCAGCTTAGTGGCAAAGCATGCAAGCACAAAGCCCTGGGTTCAACCTCCAGTACCGCAAAAAAAAAAAAAAAAAAAAAGACATCATCCTTTTATATTTCAAGTGTAACATTTCTGCCCAAATTCAAATTTCTGTTACAGCTAAACTGCATCATTTGCTCAGTTTAAAGCCTACATGCTTCAAGTAATTTAGAGAACAGCTTGATGACCACAGAAAGGAAGAGGGAAAGTGGTACTTGATTTAGGAATCTAGGTCCTAAAATGATTTGTCCTGGGAAGCCCTAAAATACATTGAAATTAAAACCAAATAAGCAAAACAAAAAACAAGCAAGCAAGCAAACACCCAAACATCTTACAGGGAATTGCTTAATTCTCCCACACTGTATCACAGTTCTTTTGCAGATCTCTGTTTAACCTACTATGGGTGAAGGATGTGGCAGTCCACTCCCAAGGCAATCCTGAAACAATCTATCAGCCATTGAAAACCCTATGAGGTCACTATAAGTCTGATAGGACTCAGTGGCACCAAACAACAGCAACAAATTTAACCTACTAATTTGATGGATCTAAAATATTTTAGAACTCTATTTCTCAGGTGCCTTTAAAAATCCTCATTTAGGCAATGAAAACAAAGCTTATATACATCATTATAAAAGAATAAATGAAATAGGCTCAAGTTCCTAATACTGCAATGTTCAGAATGAGATAACCAGAAGTTAGCATTAATGAGATGTGGAATGTATATGAAATGTGTCAGATCTACTCTCTTCACTTAAAGTAACACGTAGTCTGGTAGAAGATTTAATAATATATGTTACCAAAAGAAGCATTTGAAAAACAAGATAATAGGGTATTTAAGCATGTGAGAAACTGGGTGACTATTATAAGAGTACATGTGTGAAAGGAACCTGTAGAGGTTGGAATAAGGATAATGAATACGATGAGCTTTAAAGTAGGAAAATGTTGCAAGGTGAAGAAAAATTCCAGAGATATCATTCCAGGCAGGTGATGTGCCAGGTGTGTGATGTAGGGGTGTAGTCCAGAATAAAACGAAAGATAAAAAAATAATTTAAAATTTAACCTAGAGTTCATGCTTATGAATAAAAGCAAATAATCAGGATAGGGCATAATGAAGTTAGAGAAGAAATTTTAAAGGATTTAGACATCTATTGCTAGTACTCTACTGAACCACTAAACTTTTTGGATCTTTTGGTGAATTCTCTCACTTTAAAAAGGAATATCAGCTGGGCACAGTGATGCTCGCCTGTAATCCCAGTGACTCAGGAGACAGAGGCAGGAGGATCACAAGTTCGAGACCAGAGGCAGTCTGTGTAATTTAGCAAGACTCTGTCTCATAAAGTAAAGCAAACAAACAATAACAAAAATAAAAAAAAAATGGGCTTCAGTTGCAGCTCAGTGATCCAGCACTTGCAAACCATGCAAGCACGAGGCCCTGGGTTCAACCCCCAGTACAGCAAAAACAAACAAACAAAAAACCCCAAACCAAACCAAACCAAACAAAAAACAAAAAAGAATTATTATTCATTCTTTTTAGACATTTTGATATATATATGAAAACCTTACTAGCTCAGATAAATTGAGATTTCAGCCTGTGATAATTACATTTATGAACTGTGGATAATTCATTTTTTAAAAAGCAACTTATTCTTTTCTGTATTTATGATAAGAATAACTACACTGTGAATGTGTTTCTTTGTTAGGCTTCCTGAGAGAAGTAATTTATTTTCAAAGAATGATTTAGAATTAGAACTTTTCCCTACATAATGCCTTCATAAAGAAAAAGAGGCTAGGGTTTAGCTCAGTTGATAGAGTGCTGCTCTGAACTCTCTGAGGTTCCTGGGCATTGTAAAAATAGGAGAAGGACCTGGCAACCCACTCCTGAAACAATCTTGAAAACAATCAGCCATTGAAAACCATATGAATGGCAGAGAAGCACTGACATAGCACTGGGCATGGCACAGTGTTGGGGAATGTTTCATTGTGTTGCTCATAGGGTCACTATGAGTCAGACTTGACTTGACAGTACCTAACAATAACAACAAAGAAAAAGGTACTTTGAAAAAGGTCAGCCCTTTTAAAATGGTTTTAATTATCCCATGCACATCTTCTTATTATTATTTATTGTGAGTTAGCTAGGCAAGTCTTTTCCTTAAAATGAGTTTGTTTTACTATCCATAGGACGTAAGTTGATACACAAATTATTGTGTGGAGTTCAAGGTGAAGTTCATCCTTCATGTTTTCTGTTGACCCCTCTAGACATGGTTCTAGAGGCAGGCACATGCTCTGTGTCCTCAGGAGGCTGGCTTTCAGAGACTGTCAGTGCACCTCTTTGCTTCTTCCCTCTGCTAGAGTTTGGCCAATAGGAGGGAGCAAAAGAGCTGTGGAACAGGGCAGGAATAGGGTGTGCTCAGGCACTGGTTTATTCCCTGGCGGCCTGCATGCCCTTGGTCCCTGTGTCCCTTTACTCTTGGCTAGGACTTCTCTTGGGATGTCCTTGCACTTCTTGAGGTTTAGGAATCCACTGTTTCCTCTTTAGGCAAGAGGTAATCACCTTCTTGTATTGCTGGTTCAGACCCAGCACCATCTATCATGGATTGCTGTGATCCCTGCTCCACCTTCAATAAGCAATTCCTCTTTAAAAGGCTTAGTGAGCTTTTGGAATGTGCCACCTGTTTCTTCCTTGGATTCTGACAGAGAAAATGCCTTTCGTTCAAATGAATTTTTTATTTTTTATAGAAAGCAGGAAATATGGCTCATAATACAACTTTTTGCTGGATGTACGTGGATATGTGAGTATATTTCAAGTGTGTTTAGGTTGATATTTTATGAAGAATTAATTCCTCTAATTATCTATTAGGAAACACTGTAATACTTATTATATGCTGGATATTGATATGTGATAGGAATATATATATATATATATATACATATAACTAGTTTAAGTTCCTATATTTATATTTACATTCATTTTAATATTAATAACAAAAAGGCATTATATATTCTCAACCATTATATATTATACCATTATATATTCTACCATTATATATTCTACAACCAGTTGTAGTAAGGTAGTTAATACTTTAGATGTCTTCATCATCAACAGGCACATTTGAATCATTTACTATATGCATAATATTGTGCTTATAGTTCCTAAAAGTACCATTTCATATTTTTTCATGTGTAAGTGAAAAATGTACTAAAATTCTGGTTCATAGCTTTTGACCATTTTATGCTTATTATGTACATAAATGTAGGATTCACAGTCTTTATAGTTGTACAGTATTACTTACTAAGGAAACACTGATTCATACATATAGCATAGAAAAATATATAAAAGGAGATAAAGACAAAGATAGAAACGATTAATAAAAAGTAGCTACAAATTATAGGTCAGAGTGCCCAATTTCCTTTATTCAGCATCCGAGAGGAATCTAGGTCATTTTGTGAGTGTAGGTTCCCCTTTTGAGGGCATTGGAAGATCATAATAATTACTAACCTACTGGGTCAAAACTCAGGAATTGTGTGCATCTATATCTATGCCGACATGATCATCATAATATTCATCCTAATTAAAAATGAAAAATATATTTGAAGATTCTTTAATTTCTTTTTCAAAACTATGCAAGCCAGAATCTATTTCTTCTCAAACATTTACTCCAGAGAGACATTTTTTATCTGCCTTACTTTGAAACTTTTGAGGAAAAATATAAAAATTGAGATTAAACCAGGTATTCATTGTGCAAAATTTCCAGTAGCTCTAATATTAGTGCCATCTCAGTTTCATCTTCCATATAAACAATATGGATCATTGGCTTTAACGGATAATGGTTATGTTGACTATATTAGCTCCCTGTCAACGGGATAGATGGAAACAAAAGTAGTTTTATAATTAGTTTCAAGAAAGTTAGTAAATGACCTCAAACAATCATTTTCATGATTATTTTCTTTCCAGCAAAAGCTCTAATGGAGGATAATGCAAAACACAGCACAATAAAGTCATAGGTTTTGCAAATATCTATTAACGGCATAGTGAGATTTTTGTTTTCTTTCATGTAACTTCAGAATTGGAAGGCATGATGGCATTGAAATTTGGAGTTCATGACGAATACATGCCACACTGAAGTGGAAGATATGACTCATGCCATGATATTTTTGGTAGCATCATATGTATGTGAAAGCTGGCTATTGAATAAAGGAGAAAGGAGAAGAAATGATGTGTTTGAATTATGGTGCTGGAGATGAAAATTGAATAAACCATGGACTGCCAAAAGAACCAACAGATCTGTCCTAGAAGTACAACCAGACTGCTCCTTGGAAGAAAGGATGGATAGAATGTGTCTTATGTATGTTTGACATGTAGGACATGTGGTCAGGAGGGACTAATTCCTGAATAAGGCCCTTATGTTTGGGGGAGTGGCAAGTCAATGAAAAACTAGATGGATTGACACATTGCCTGCAACAGTGGGCTTAAACATAAAAAAGATCATGTGCATGGCACAGTGTCAGGGAGTATTTCGTTCTGTTGTACATATGGTTACTATGAGTTGGACTTGACTTGAAGACACCTAATAACAACAAATGCGAGAAGGATGTGGCAATCCGCTCCCAAGGCAATCCCAAAATAATAAGCCATTGAAAACCCTACAAGAGTCACTATTAGACACAGCTGGATGGCATCTAACAACAATAACAACAATATAGATCTTTTTAAATTTTTAAAAATTTAATAATTTTTTTAATTTTAATTTTTATTTTCGTGGTTGTCGTTGTTGTAGAACAAGGAAACGCTGAGTGCTTTAAAGTTGTGCGTTAGGGCTGTATACTTTCACCCTATCTCTTCAATTTATATGCTGAGCAAATAATCCGAGAAGCTGGACTTTATGAGGAAGAACGTGGCATCAAGATTGGAGGAAGACTCATTAACAACCTGCGTTATGCAGATGACACCACTCTGCTTGCTGAAAGTGAAGAAGATTTAAAACATTTACTGATGAAGATAAAAGATAGTAGCCTTCAATATGGGTTACGACTAAACATCAACAAAACAAAAATCCTTATGACTGGGTCAGCACAAAACTTCACAATCAGTGAAGAGAAAAGATTGAGGTTGTCCAAGATTTTGCTTTGCTTGGCTCTATAATCAACACCCGCGGAAGCAGCAGTCAAGAAATCAAAAGACGCATTGTTCTAGGAAAAGCTGTGGCAAAAGATTTCTTTAGAGTATTGAAAAGCAAAGATGTCACATTGAAGACGAAGGTGTGTCTGACTCATGCCATGGTATTTTCAGTGGCATCATATGGTTGTGAAAGCTGGACATTGAACAAGGGAGACAGAAAAAGAATTGATGCTTTTGAATTGTGGTGCTGGAGACGTCTATTGAATATACCATGGACTGCCAAAAGAACCAACAAATCTGTCCTACAAGAAGTGCAACCAGAGTGCTCCTTGGAAGCAAGAATGGCCAGATTTCGTCTTACATATTTCGGACATGTAGTCAGGAGAGAACAATCCCTGGAGAAGGACATCATGTTTGGTGAGTGGCAGGTCAAAGCAAAAGAGGAAAACCCTCCACCAGACGGATTGACACAGTGTCTGCAACAATGGGCTTAAACATAAATAAGATCGTTTGCCTGCCACAGAATCGGCAAGTGTTTCGATCTGTTGTACTTAGGGTCACTATGAGTCGGACTTGACTCAACGACACCTAAGAACAACAACAACAACCACTGAGATGCACCCTCAACTTATTTTTTACTTTTATTTTAATACAGGGTCTCAGTAGGTAATGCAGATTGCCTCTAGCCTCAAACTTGTGTTCCTCCTGCCTCAGCCTTGAAAGTTGCTAGGATTACAGTTGTGCACCCCTGCACACATGCCATATATAGATCTTAATTACAGATGTACTAGGAATCATCAGATACCTACTCTATATTAAAAATTTTTAGGGAGGGATGAGGAAAAGATATATCAATTCTCAGCTCAAGATTTTCAATCAATTTTTCTTTAGATAGGTAAGTAGTTTAGCAAAAGATAGGTACATCAGTTCTACCCAACCTTGGAAATATTTTCAAAATTGAATTAAATAAAGGCCACAGCCCTCTAGGAACTCTAAACATGAAAGGTAAACGGGTTCATTCTTCACACACACAGATAGTATTAAAAACATCATGGCAATAAGAGCAGCAGCAGGAAACAAACACAATTAGCAAAGGAAGCATGGATAAAACATTTAAACCCATAACTTTCACGCATTAGCTCAATGACTCATCTCAAATTTAGCATTCCAATTCATCTGTCTCCAGGTGTCCTTTATTTCATATATCTCTATCTAATTTTTTTTTTGTAGAATTATGTGTCATTGGAACATCTGAGAAAATAAAATTTCACCCCGCCAAATTGCAGCTTCAAAGAACATAATACAGTGTTACTTTTACAGAGAAAGTCTTGACTTTGATCTCCAGAAGCAGTTTTCAGGTTTTTAACATATTATTACTATTTTCAGTGTTATATAAAACCTATTATTTGAGGGGTTTGCCACGTGCTGCCACATTAATACCTATAATACTATTTTGAGATCACCATCACTATTGTCATTCTACAGAAATGACATAATGCTTGTGTTTTCCTTGAGGATTAATGTTCAGTAAATAACTAAATTCTGTGGGTTCTGATAATCAATTATTGAAACACTACATTCTTCCAATCTATTATCTTACCAAGTATAACATGGTAGCTTCTCAGGCAAATAAGACAGATAACAATAAAATTAAATATTAGTAACTAAGATATTACCTACTCTGAAACACACTAAAAGAAACAAAAATTATCTGGCTCTAAACTACTAACATCGAGTGCTGTAGGCTTAAGAGAAAAATGCAACAGCCCACTCCAGAAACAACCAGCTATCGAAAACCCTATGAATATCAGAGAAGCACTGACATAGTGCCAGGCATGGCATAGTGTCGAAGAGTTTTGTTCTGCTGTACATAAGGTTGCTATGAGTTGGATCCAATTCATTGGCACCTAACAACAACAACAAACTGCTAATCGTATCAGTTTATTATTTTGGACTCCCCAAGATATATGGAAGTTTTTTCAAATATATATTCTGAGCTTCCAAGATTTCTTTTACAGATAGGTTATTCAATTATAAATTTTACAAAACTGTATTACTTACTTTGCATATCATTTGTTTACTCCATCTTTTCAGCCTTTTGTGTTTCATGAGGCAACATCTTCTGTCTCTTGCTTTCTTATTCTTAAACTTTCATGATAATGTAGGAATCCTCACATCTTCTCTAAAGATCACCACTGAATATTTGGGGTGAATCTTCATTTTCCAAATGAATATTTTCAGAATTTGTATTAGTATTATTGAAAATTGTAAAACCTCCCTCCCGATCTAGAAGTAATGAAGGACATGTGGAAAACTGCATTGTCCAAAGTACGTAAATTTACCTGCCCAATACTTTTTCGCCATTGTTAGGCTATTTACTGATGTTGGCATCCTTTGACATCACCTGTTGTTAACTCTAAGCCAGTTAGTGGCAGCACAGAGAGATTGTTAAGGCCTCTTACAGAGGAAGTACAAACATATCTCCGTTTTAGAAAAAAGTTACAAGTTGGATCTTCTCTATATCAATGGTACTCTTCTTACTTAAGAATTTTTGAAAAGCAGAGAGAAAAGAGACTAGGAATTTTTCAAGTCAGAAAAATAAAATTAAAAATTTAAGTCATGGTTATTTTCTTTAAGAATACTTTTTGAAAATAAATGGCACAGTTCTCTTTCCTATTTCTTTTCAGGTATTATCTATTGCACTATAAAAGTATGGTAACACCTATTACTTATAATGGTGTGTTATAAATTATTTTAGGAAGTTTTCTATTAGATTGTTTATTTGCTAACTATAAAACAGTAAGAAAGGGGAAGGAAACAATGTAACAACTAAGCCAATATGATAGATCAGATGCTTAACTCTTAGCATTTGTATTATAAAATTATTTTTATATTTAAAATTTGATGTTTTTTCCCACTTGAGTAAAGAAATAATTATGAAAATACCAAAAGCAATAATGTTGTTGTTGTTGTTAGGTGCTGTCGAGTCAGTATCTGACTCATAGCGACCCTCATAGGGTTTTCAATGCCTGACTGTTTTGGGCTTGCCTTGGGAGTGGATTGCCAGGCCCTTCTCTCATTTTTGCAGTGCTGGGAATTGAACTTGGGACCTCAGAGCCTGCAGCAAAGTTCTCTACCAACTGAGCTAAATCCCAGCCCAAAAAACAATAATACATACATTTAAATTCATACTTCCAACTTGTGATACTATTTTTGATCTTTGAAAGAACAATATTCAGAGCTAGTCTCTTCTTATCAAGCTTATTCTAAGCTTCTTGTTGTTGTTAGGTGATGTCGAGTCAGTGTCCAACTCATAGCGACCCTATGTACAACTGAGGAAACAGTATTTTTGTACTTCTCTGCTATTCATAGGGTTTTCAATGGCTTATTATTTCTTTGGGAGTGGGTTACTGGGTCCTTCTCCCAAGCTTAAAGCACCTGGTATTCCCAGGCAGTCTCCCATTCAAGTACTAACCACCCTGACCCTGCTTAGTTTCTGAGATCTGATGGACTTGGATGCCACGGTAGAATGGCTGCAGGCTGTTTTAAGCTCAGTGTTCCCTAAACAATACTGATGATTTCACTTGATGATATGCTCCTTCTAAGTGATCTGTTGTTAGGCACCATTGAGTTAGGTCTGACTCATAGAGATCCTACCTACAATAGAATAAAACACTTTCTGACACTGTGCCATGCACAAGATCTTTTTTATGCTTAAGTCCATTGTTGCAGCCACTGTGTCAATCCATTTAATTGAGGGTCTTCCTTTTTTTCACTGACCTGCCACTCTCCCAAACATGATGTCCTTATGTTCCCATTTAGTAGATAAGTCATTTAGTCAAAGTCACATGGAGATTAAACAATTTGGCTGAAATAACAGAGTAAGTAAATAGTGGAGAGTGATTCAAAATTTGGCCTGGTGGATTCTGAAGACTATTTTTCCCCACTATTCTGTCTGCCAGGTGTGGTATTTTTGATACTTGATTTTATTGCAATTATTTCTGAACCATATACATATAAGATAGTACTTCCTTTCCAGTGCTACACTGTATTTCCTCTTGTACAGAAAAGTAGCAAAGCCTAGAGTGAAGAAGTAATTTAAGAAGCTAAATTTGGAAATTATCGATATAATTGGTTGGTTGGAAACTATAATGTCATTTTCATCCATTAGCCATTGATTTGACAAAAGTCATAGAAAATACATTAAAAACCAGTGATTTCAACAGGAAAACTGAATTAAAGTATTAAATACTTAAGTTTCTGATTCATGAATTTAGTTTTCTGCTGTGTCTAGACCTCTCCTAGGTCTACGAAGCATGTATTTTATATGTTGTCATAACTATAAGGGTGCCCCAAGAATAAATACAGGCAATGGGATGAGTAGTGGAAGATAGCAGAGGTGTAAGAGAAAATTCTTTTTTTTTGGTACTTAGTGCCTAGGTCATTTTTCATTCCTGTGGTATTGTTTTGGTTAGACACCCTTCACATGTCTCATTTCTTCTAAAATATATTTAGATCTTAATACATCTCAAACAATTGTTTTACTAAAATGGAAAATGAATAGAGATATTTAACAGTAAAATTCAACTTTGGATTTAATAAAGGCCATAGTTTTATAGAAGTTGTTTCAACCATAGTATATACTTTAAGACTGATAGAATTGTAAAGGGATTGCATAAGATTCAAAAGGAAAAATGTGTTCTCTAAAAATATTGTAATCCCATCTGGGTTTGTAGACAGTAAGGTGATTTAATTTTGGAATGTATCTTCAGAGAATAGATAATAAGACACCAATTTCTTTTTTTAGAAAACTTACTTTGTGCACCACTTTTGTTTCTACTTTTAAAATTTATCCCACTGGCAGCTCCTCCTCCTTATCATCAAATATTTATTTACCATTAATTTTTTTTTGTATGGGGATACAAAGGAGAATAGTGCCTAATCCTTGACTTGATGTAATTTAAAATCTGATTTTAGGGAAAGGTCACTTACAATCAAGATAAACAACAATTCAAGGTAATATATCTTAAGAGTTATATCATGAATGTGGTGCCTGGGGGCGGGGGTTAGCTCAGTTGGTAGTGTTGCTCTGCAGTCTCTGGGTTTGATCTCCAGCACTGCAAAATTGTCAGAAGTATGTGGCAATCCACTCTCATATTCAGTCCTGAAGTAATCAGCCATTTGCAAACCCCACTAGGGTTGTTATGAGTCACACCTGACTTGATGACACCTAACAACAACAACATCAGAAATGGCAAGCATGTGACCTGAGTTTGCTCCTTCTCTCTCCTGTTCTTATGGTAGACATTGACAATTAATTAACATGCCTTCCTGCTATGTCTGGACATGGACAAGAGGTAATCTTCCTGAGCACTGAGCTCTATGTCAACTTTGCCTGTGAGTCAGTAATTGCATTCAAAATGGAGCCTATTTACTATTCTTGGCTCTGGAAGTGGTGCAGTGATATAAGAACCCAGGGGAAGAAGCAGTTAGAGAAATGTATATTAGAAATGTGTGCCTTATCTATAAGGAGTGATAAACATATATTAATAGGAAAAGACACTTTAAATTAGGAAGTAGTTTCCAGCATAGAACAAAGGTGCCCTCACTGGTGCTGTGCCATGAAATGTTCAGTAAACAAGTTAGATCTGCAGCATTACAAAGGGTCACAAGACTAGAGGATTCCTAGCTCAAGTGATGGAATTTTACCTTGTTTCCATATACTCTTCTCAGAGAGTTCTGTACCAGAGATATAAGCTTGGGGATTATTGATACAAGCTAATACTCAACAGGAATAAATGGTGTCACGGGAAAATATATACAAAGAAAAGAGTTTCAGCCTTAGAGAAATGGGTCACAACTTTGTAAAGAAGACCTAGGAGCCAGAAGGGAGAATTGGTTGGGTTTTAGGTGCCCCTGAGTCAAATCTGGCTCATAGTGACCCTAGGTACAACAGAAAGAAACACTACCTGACATAATGCCACGTGCATGATCTTTTTTTGTTAGAGCCCACTGTTGCAGTCACTACGCTGCTTCTTTTCATTTTGAGTCCTGCCACATCAGCAAAAGGAGTCCCTAGGAGCTTTACTCCATTCCCATCAATGAGGTTGACTTTATTTTGAGGAGGTAATTCTTCCCCAGTTATTTCTTGAATGCCTTCCAGTCTGGGGGGCTCATTATCTGGCACTATATTTGACAGTGTTTCTCTGCTATTCTTTAGGTTTTCAATGACTAATTGTTTTGGAAATGAGCTGCTGGGTCCTTCTCCCTACTCTATCTTAGTCTGGAAGCTCAGCTGAAACCTGTTCAGCATGGGTGGCTCTGTTGTTATCTGAAACACCGGTGGCATAGCTTTCAGCATCATGGCAACAAGTAAGCCCCCACTGCACAGGCTGACAGACATGTGGGGAACAGGGAGAATAGATGGTCACAAAGTCTAGTAATGGATCTCAGAAAGAAGGCATGGTGAAGTGTCAAGAAGTGGTAAATGACCCCAAAGGTGAGTACTGTGAAGAGTTTTCAAACTTCACAGTCAAGCAAGCTGTACAAATGTGGTAGAAAACCAGGGTAATTTTGATGTTATGATGATAGGGAAGGAGTGAAAGAAGCCTTGTTTTAGAAAGTCCTGAAATACGGAAGGGCAGGTAATTTTGTTAAAGAGTTATAGGATTGTGGCTGGGAAAGAAGGGCTTTTCTTGTTTGCTTACTTGTTAAATATGAGAAACACTTTACCATATATAAATTATGATGAAAAAGGAGCCACAGAGGAAGTAGAGTATGAAGACACAGGGTAATGGATATTTGACAAAATGAGATGCCTAAGCAGTTAGGCATACCAAGGTGGATATGTACATAGGAATAGGAAGGATAAACAATGTAGAGTCTTATAAACTATGACAAATATGTAGATTATATAAAGCTTTATAATTCCCAAAGTTTGAGCTCTTCTACCTATCTCACTCCTGAGGAATAGTTCTGTATATTAGCTCCCTATAGAACATTTATACTTGGTTATCACAAACATGCATACAATTCAACGTGAAACACATTTAATTCTTGATCTCCCCTTCCCACAAACCAATTCCTCTCCCCAGACTAAGATAGACTAGGAAGAAGGACCCAGCAGCCCTCTCCCAAAACAATTAGCCATTGGAAACCCAATGAATAGTAGAGCAGCACTGTCAAATATAGTGCTGGAAAATGAGCCCCCAGAACTGGAAGGCATTTAAGAAATGATTGGGGAAGACCTGCCTCCTCAAGGTAGAGTTGACTTTAATGATGGGAATGGTTAAAGCCCCTGGGACCTCCTTTTGCTGATGTGGCATGACTCAAAATGAGAGGAAACACAGTGGCTGCAACAATGGGCGCAAACTTAAAAAGTATGTGTGCATGGCATAGTGTCAGGTAGTGTTTCTTTCTGTACACAATTGTTTCATATTCTCTATATTTTCTATATGCAACTCTAATCAGAAGTACATCCAGAGAGAAGTAAACTTTATTAAATAATCTGTTATTATTTATCAGATTTTTTTGTGCTATATTAGGGGATTGAACGCAGGGAGTGCCACCACTGTGCTGCACCCCCAACCCCTTTTTTATTTTTATTATTAATTTTGAGACAAGGTCTTGTTAAGTTATGCAGGCTGTCTTTGGCCTCAAACTTGTGATCCTTCTGGCTCAGCCTCCCGAGTCTCTGAATTACAGATGTGTGCAATGGTGCCTAGTTATTATTACCAGATTTTGCTACCATGGGTTCTTAAATTTTGACAGTAATTATTAGGCATAGTCTACCCATTTGTAAAATATACTACATGGGTGGGTTTATCCCAGAGTTTTATTAAAGTGATAAAGGAATTAGTTGAGAATGAATGTCACTCAGGAATTGAGAACCTTAGATCCTTTATCATATAACAAACTTGAACATACTTATTTACAATGCAATATAATGGAATAAAATATATTTTTATATAAATTTCAAACACCCTCTGATTAAGGAATCAGGGATACTACTTGGATAGCTTTAGATAAAAGAATATTTTTTCTCAATATTTTTACTCCCTCTAGAAAACTCTGCTTACCTTCTCTAGCATTCAATGTTCATTTTCCTCATGGATCTATGGTAGAATCTTCATTTATTGATTGAGGGCAATTTTCACACTTTACAGACAATACTTCATCTTTGCTTATGTGGGTTCACTAAGTTCATTTTAAATACTGAATTTTAATCAATGAGAGCTTTTATGGAGGTATCATCTCTCAATTTTGCTTTGCAAAATGTCAGCCCTAATTACCTATTATCTTCAATGGTTTCTTTTTCTGCTGACATTATTTTCTAGACTTTGGGTTTTGCTACTGGGTCTTTAATTGCTCAGAGGAGAAAGAGTTTTACCTTTTTTTTTTTTCCTCCAGGAAGTTTAATATTCTGAGAGGAGTCTGAGCTAAAAACACTTTCCTCATGGTAAAAAGTAAGGACTTCTTGCTGTATCCTGTTTAATTCTCTTAACTGTTCCATTTCTCTCCCTATGTTCCACATGGTAGGTGGAAAACATTAATGTTTAATTTCAGTAATGTGATGTCAATTATGTGACTGCAATCCTGTCCTGATCTTTTATATTTATAAATAACCCATAGGAATATACAGAAATAATAATGCATAAATAGGTACAATGTACTTTTGAAAATGACATGGATTTTTGTTGTTGAAAAAAAGGAAATTTTGGGGAAGTAAGTTGAAGACATTATAAATTTTTCAACAGAATTTTCAGATGAAATCTCTATAAAGGCTACAGAGGCACATGAAAATAAGAGTTCCAATTATGATAATGTAACCCCCTTCATAGTCTTCTTGCCTTTCCCAAGGGTTTATAACTTAGGGAAAATGGATCAGGTATTTCACTTTTGATTGTTGTTGTTGTTGTTAGTTTCCATCGAATTGGGTCTGACTCTATGTAAAGCACAATGAAACACTCCCCAATTCTGTCCCAGGCACACAATCTTATTCATGTATAAGCCCATTGTTGTAGACACTGTGTCAATCCATGTAGTCAAAGGTTTTCCCTTTTTTCTTGACCTGCCACTCTCCCAAACATGATGTCCTTCTCCAGGGATTGGTCTCTCCTGACCACATATCCAAAATAAGTGAGATGCACTCTAGCCATCCTTGCTTCCAAGGAGCACTCTGGTTGCACTTTCTCTAGGACAGATCTGTTAGCTCTTTTGGCAGTCCATAGTATATTCAATATTTCTCTTCAGTAACAATTCAAAAGCATTAATTCTTCTCCTGTCTTCCTTGTTCAATGTCTAGCTCTCACAACCATATGATGTGACTGAAAATACCATGGCATGAGTCAGGTGTACCTTCATTGCCAATATAATATCTTTACCTTTTAATACTTTAAAGATTTGGTTATATAACATATAGATTATATATGTATAATATGTATTAATCCTTTCATTTTGAATGTTTGCAAGAGATTCTATTGTTTCTATTATCCACATTTTCCAATTGAGAAAAAAAGAGTATCTGAGAGTTTAAGTAATATTCTTCAACCATTTATAAATATTTTTAAAGGTCTCCTAGCCTAGCATGCTCAGTAAAGTAAACATAATCTCTGTACTTCAAGAGAAAATAACTGAGGAGAGAATAATAAAAACAATTGTCTTCCAGGTAGGTACACCTATGCCTAAGAAAGTTCAAAATATTACTAAAAATATAAAAGGGGTTAAGGGTGCAGCTCAGTGGCAGAGCTCTTGCAACATATGTGTGAAGCCTCCCAGTACTGCAAAAATAAAATAAAATAAAAAATAAAAACACAAATATAAAACAAAACAAAGCAAAACAAGAACTTGGAAAAGAAGTATATCTTGAATTGTTAGCTGAGTTCAAAGTCCAGGGAACTTGTGGTTACAGGATGGACAGCCTGATTTCCTGTTGTGGAGCTGAGTGGTTACGTGTGGTGACCAGTTAGCTCTATGCTACACCCGTGGGAGCAGTACCTAATGTCTTGGCATTTGAAAGTGAGAGAATAAGGATTTGAATCCAGATCTATCTTGTTCCAACTCTACATTCTTTCATTATATCATATTACATCACATATCAAATGACAGACTTTTAAGATAGGAGTCCAGCAGCATAGATATTGAAATATTCTGAAGTTTTCTACAATCTTTTATATAAACTTGGCAGCAAATTAAGAATAAAATTATGAAGTTTTAAATATTGATCTTCATTATTCCACCTTTCCTTTTGTATTTCCTTCCTATTTTCTTCTTTTTTCCTGTTTTTCTTTACTAGCTCATTGTCCAATTCTTCATGAATATATTTTTGACCTATATAGACATGACAAGTTTAAGTTATTTACTCACCAGTCTATTCAAGTGCCCTACCAAACCAGAACTGCATTGTTTTACCATTACAGGAGATACATTCCAGTGTATCCAAAGAAATGCTTAGTGAGGCAAGCAAATAAAATTTTTTTGGGGGGGTACTAGGGGTTGAACCCAGGGCCTGGACCACTGAGCTGCACCCCCAGCCCATTTTTGTAGGTTTTTTTTTTTTTTTTTCTGAGACAGGGTCTCGCTAAGTTACACAGACTGCCTCTGGTCTTGAACTTGAGATCCTCCTGCCTCTGCCTCCCCAGCCGCTGGGATTACAGGTGTGCACCACCGCGCCCGGCTGCAAATAAAATTTTTTGTAACCAAAAGCAATTTCAAAAGTTCAGATGCAGGGACAAGTAGCACTGGGCTAGAGATTGAGAAAATATGCGTGATGATACAAAAATCTTCAAATTCACCTCAAATTCCAACGTTTAGGAAGACATCTTATTTGGCTGTGCTTAGACTGTAAATGTATGCTAACAGAGAAGTCTAGAATTTGGGGCAATGCCTGAGAAAACACTTTAACTTCAGAGATTGTCCCAAGGTATGGATCCACTCACCCTTTTATCCTATTCATTCACCTAATTGCCATTGGAAACTCTATGAGGGTCACTATGAGTCAACCAGATTCCACAGCACCTAACAACACCACCAACAGTTTTGGTTACGGATATTGGAAAGCCGGAAGACAATAGATAGATTAACCAGATTTCTATGGTAGATTATTTGTTAAAATTTAGCTAAAATTTAGCTAATTTAGCTAAAATTTAGCTAAAATTTAGCTAAAATAATTATAAAATGATCTTAATAATTGATTCATGTTGACTGCAGGTCATGTCAGTCCATTTTCTGAAGAGCAGGAAGCTACATCCCTACAATCACCATCACCATTAACAGCTCTTTCAGAGTTTCCAGTGCTGCAGTGATAATTTAACTGGTCAAATGTACATTCAGGGTTTAAGTCAGTCAATCCACTTACCACTTGAATACTTAGTAAATTATTACACAGTATGTTTAAGGTATATATAAAAAGTTTGAGATTTTAGTAATGACTATTTGATACTTGTTTTATATTATATTTTCATTAAGAGGCATAATGATAACAAAGATATGTCTTTCAATAAACCATAATTTTTTGGTTATCATTACCAGGTACTACATATATCACCTATCTTTGCTTTCCTTTTATCATTACTTGTAACCAAAAGCAGATTACCCAGCCATGGATAGAAAAGGTTTATAATCATTTCAACATTTCCAGCGAAATATTCATAACTGCTACTAAAATCATGTTTATGAGGTCAAATAGTTCTGGGGAATGCTGGTTTTTAGAACGATTTCTCAACTCTAAAACTTTTCAAAACCTTTAATATGCTAATAGAAGTTTTGGGTCCCTAAGAGGGAATTATAGGATGCTGAGTTTCTCAGAGCTGTTGGAGTACAAAAACTCTTTTTAATAGAACATCAAATCAAACTACCAGAGTGGATACACTTTGGAGAACACTGGATTAAGCATCTACCCAGCCAATTACCAGTCAATTCAATGCTCAGTGCTTACCTATCACCTGCCAGAGTTTATGGCTGACTCCTGCATGACTTAGTAGCTTGGAAAACAGCAAAAAGTAAATAAATAAATAAATAAATAAATAAATAAATAAATAAATAAATGGCAATACAGACAAACAAACAAAAAACAACTTTATTCTGATTTTTTTCTTTGAGGGTAATAGAGCCCAGATTTTAGGCAAAAATGTGGACTTGGCCACATTTGTCTTTGGTATGTTCATACTATTCTTTAGTATGCTTTCCCCTATCTTCCTTAGGGTTTCCACATGCTTCTCTCGTGACATCACATACCTTTTTTTTTTTTTTTTTCAGTACTAGGGTACTGAACCTTAGGCCTCCTAATGCTTTGCAATCACTCTGCCACTGAGCTGCATGCCCCATGGCTTTTTTTATTTTTATTTTTAAAATTGAGACAGGGTTTTTTATGCAGACTGCCTCTGGCCTGGAACCTGCACTCTTTCTGCCTCTATCTCCTGAGTCTCTGGGATTGCAGGCTTGGCCACCATACCCCAGACATGCTACATTCTTATTCTTTCTTCGAATATTCAGTCACTCACTGACACCCTCCCCTCCTGCATCTCTCCATTTAAGTGTCTCATGAGGGACCTGACATCCCCCTTCCGTATCACCATAGGACATTTGCTTTCACTGTGTTCCACTCAACACCACTCCATCATTTAGCTCTCATGTGGCAAGTGACCTGCTGCTTATGACTGATAATTAGCTAAAAAGTGGGCATTGATAGAAAGGAGCAAAAGATGTCTTTGTTTCAAAATTAATATTAATGAATGGATCTTTAAGATTCCAGAGACTTTAGGGGTGGGGAAGGTTTCTGGTCATTGAAATCTTGAGACACCCCTCAATTAATTTAACAGCAGTTCATAATTGACGAATGGCAGAACTCTATTGTTTTTTCTTTTTAACCATTTAGTTGTGGAATTTCAGAAATACTGAAATTGTAACTAATCTACTTAAAAAATCTAAATTTTCTTTAGTAGTAATTAAATAACTATGAGAATCTAACTGTCAAAGAATGATCCAGAAAACATGTAAAACCCTAAGGAACACAAAATGCATGCTAAACCATGATATTCTGCTAAAAATGTTTAATTCCAGTGTTTTAAGTTAGGTTCAAGTATACATAGGAAGGTTTACATGCATTCAGAATGCATATACAATAGTCAAACAAAATTAACCTGAATATGCAAATGTTTTATGCTGAGACATCCATTACACTATAAATCAATATGTCAAAATTACTTTCCAGTTGGCCTCAGAGTTCTAATTTTACTGTCTAGCTAGCGAGGTATCCCAAACAAAATTACATGCTAGATATTTTTTGACTTAATAGTGACATGAAATATAACAAGAGACTCAGTAGTGCCAGGGTATTTAGTGTCTAACAACATTGCCATTTTATCACTCTAGCTTTTAATATTCATCTAGGAAAACATACAGGGAAATAGTTATAAGTCTTTAAAAAAATAAAACTTCAATTTTCTTACATTAGAAACAATTTTATGTCTTGGTGGATTACTTTGTTTGATCCTCAAGAAATAAATGTATGTAAAGAAAAAAGTTAATATTACTATAAGCCTCATTTATTCCACATATACTCACTTCCTTTAAAGAAATTAATTCAGTAAAGGTACAAATATAATAAATAACAGTTTATATTACAAAACAATAAGCAATACATTATAAAGAATAAATCCATATATAGTCTTGTTCATCTTAAATTTTCTAATATTAAATGGATTTATTGGGTCCTTTTTCATAATTTGTGAACCTCTCATTAAATTGCTTTATTCAAAGAATTTTTATGTTTATGTTAAGTTTTGAGCTGGGATTTCAGGAACTTTAGCAAAGTGGGAGACATTTTGAGTAATACATCTTATTTCCCAAATCTGCAATGAATTTGTACTCAGTATTTTAACTTTAGAGATTCACGACACTGATATGTGGGTGTTTTAAAGTGTGGTTAGCATGATAAAAAAAATTCCATGTTTGCTCACATAAATTTCTTTCCTTTGTAGGTTTCTGCCCATTGCATTTTTAAAATGTCCTGTGTTTTGTTTAGGATATGGCTTTCTAATTTACCTGTTTGAATGTGCACTTGTATTTCTTTTTTACCCGAGAGACATTCATCTCCATCTTTTATCCCAAACACAGTTCTTCCTGGCACACAATGTTGGTCTTCTTTTAGTGTATATGGCAACAATTCTTATGGAAAGAATCACGATGATTGGTATGTTACCTGAAATATTTTGATGCAAATAGATGTCATTTCAAATTAAGGCAATAACATTCACACTCTACACTCATCCTTAGAGTCTAACACATCACAGATAACTAAATTAAACTTCAATCTGCGTCTAAAAAAGAGTGTTCTTCATGTTTCTGTGAAAACTGCATCAATAAATAATTCCTTGTCTTCTCTGCTTCATCTTCCCCCTCTTATCTTTTCCCATCTGGTCAGTAAAATATCTGTGTAAGTGTAATTAATATTTTACACATATACTTTGCTCTGTGGTTTACAAAATACTTTCATGTATATTACTTCATTTAACACTATAAAAGAAATGAAGCAGGCATAACAAGCTTGATTTAACAGTGGAAGAAACCAACTTAAAATCCAAAAGACACAGTGGCATAGGCTAACTGTCCCTTCACGTCCATTTCCATTGTCTATACAAAATGAATTATTATCTTGGAATGTGGTAGCCCATTAATAGCATTGTTCACTAGATTTCCTTACAGCCAAATGTGGTCATGTGACTAAAATTCAGGCTAGAAAGAAAATAGATATAATGGGGTCATGTTTTTTGTTATGTGTTTATAATGAAATGCTCTACCTCTTTCCTTATTTTTGATAAATGGGATGTGAAACAGTCCTGAGATTTATTTGGCTAAAGGTTATGCTCTGGGCATATCAGTGCATGAAGATGGAAGGACACACTACTGCTGTACTTCACAGAACAAACCACCTCAGCTTGGACTTTATATATGAGAGAAATAAACTTTTAACCTTTATATATATTATCATTTTGTATCACTTGTCTGTAGCAGCTAAACCCATTCCATAACTGAAATGAAAACCGAAGAAACACAATTTTACCCCATATTCAATTGCTACAACAAAATATCTGGGTAATTTCTAAAGAAAGGAAGTTTATTTACCTCACAATTTTGGATGCTGAACATCTTGGATCATGTGGCCCTATCTAGTTTGCCTCTGGAAGCGGCCTTCTGACTACATCACAACATGGTGGAGATCATCATGGTACAAGCACATAGGAAGGGGAGAGAGAACACAGGACGAGACAGGAAGTGAGAGATCAGGGGGAGGCCAGGCGTGCTCTTTTTATAACAACCTGCTCTTTTGGGAATATATCCAGTCCCATCATACTGACCACTCCTATCAGACATCATTAATATCTTCATGAGAGTGAAGCCCACATGAACTACTTTCCAATGTTGTTGTTAGGTGTCCTGGAGTCAGGTCCAACTCATAGTGACACTCATGGGGTTTTTAATGGCTGATTGTTTCGGGATTGCTTTAACACTGGACTGCCAGTTTCTTGTCCCATTTTTGAGGTGCTGGGGATTGAAGACAGGACCTCAGAGAATGCAGAGCGACGCTCTACTAACTGAGCTAAACTCCAGACTGAGCTAAACAGTTTGTTGTTGTTGTTAGGTGCCGTGGAATCAGGTCTGACTCAGATGGACTGTATGTACAACAGAATGAAATATTGTCCCCACATATTAAAGTTCCAGCACCACAACACTGCCATATAAATGACCAGGTTTCCGGCACATACATCTTTGGGGGATAAATCATAGTCAAAGCATATTCATAGCAGAACATTGATAATGAAACAATTATTTGTTATGATGTCTGGTACTTATAGGTTCATTTTTGTACATGGTTAATATACTCTAAGTTCTGGGAGCTTTTCATATGTGAAAAGTATGCTTTAGAATGCCCTGAATTATAGAGTATCTTTTTACATTCATGTCAATTGAAAATTAAGTATTTATTTTTGTGTCTTTTCACATGAAATGAAAGAGTGAGGGGAGTCATTGATATGTTTTTACTTTGTAGCTTCTCAAAAGTTTATATTATTCTTAGACTTTCCTTTACATTCATTTTACTTCTCTTAGAGTCTAACATTTAGGACAAAAGCTATCCTCATGCTAGTTCTTGTTTTGTCTTATTTCTTTATGTTGACAGTGACTACTGGATGCTTTGAAAAGTAGTATTGAGAATTTATTGGACTTTTCTATCTCAGCACTGAACAAGGAGTAATCAAACATGACTATTTGGGCAGGATTATTGTGATATGAGTACCCAACATCACACTGCCAACAATTTGCTGGAAGATTTGACTTGGCAAACAAAAATGGAATTTTTTTGGTATAAAAGCAGTCACATATTGAACAATCTTCTTAATAATCTTAAAGCCTAGAAGTTTCTCAGTTCAATTGTTTTTATGGAAACAAAAGTATTTTTTTCAGATAATTTAAATATTTTTAAACTAGCAATGTTAAACTTTAAGGTTTGTTTAAGTTTGGGCTACACTTTGGAAATGGACTAATACCTTGGCACGAATTTTAATTTTTATTTATTAAGACAATATTCCTGTGGGACATGGTCACTCACTCCTGTAATCCCAGTGACTTCAGAGGCAGAAGCAGAAGAATTAGAGTTTCAAAGCCAGAAGTAGCCTGCATAACTGAGTGAGACCTTGTCTTAAGATCAAAAATGTAAAAGGGGATAGGGGTGCAGTTCAGTGGTAGAACACTTGCAAAGTATGCACAAGGCCCTGGGTTCAACACCCCACTACCAAAACCAGCCAACAAAACAGCTCCCCCCCAACAAACAGATAATATTCCTTCTTCAGTTATAAATGTATGATTTTTATATGTAAATAAAGGAGTACACACGTGCAGTTTAGCTGCCTAGTTATTATTAAATCTACAGAAATTGGCATAATGGGTGTGATTTTTTTATAGGAAAAAAGCCCAGGTATGAAAAGAGTTTCATAATAAGCATTATGCTTCCAATTCAAGAAATTCAATTTATTGAGTAGTAAATTATTTTAAACATTCCTGACCTTTCAGGTGGATTCTTATTTTAATAGCAGAATGCACACAATATGGTGATAATTTGCATTTTCTTCTATTATATTTCTTTTATTCCACTGGAAGTAAATAAAGCCTCTTTGTCAGGATATAGTAACAAATTCATGTCCTATCTCCTTCTTTTAAATGTTATGATATATAGATTTCTTTTTGCTATTCAGTGTTTGATGACATTTAGAATTGACTGAAAGATTACAAGTCATTCATTTTTTGCTTATTGAAAGCACAATCTAAAGAAATATAGTCATAAAATACATATCATCAAGAATAAAAATCCCTCTTTTGACTTTAAGTAAACATTTAATCACTTTATTTTGATTATTCATACTTGGTGTAATTCAGAAATTTTAAGGCATTTAGGAGGTCTTTCAATATTGCTTTAGAAAAATGCATATATATATATATATATATATATGTATATATACACTGAAAATAGGTGTCTTAGAAAGCCTTTTCTGGTTTCAGACTTCTACAGTTATTTGTTAGTCATTTCATTCTTATTAAATTAAGATTTTAAGTTCACTTTTCATTGACTAAAACATGGATTTTTGAAGCTCTTCCTACTACTCATATGGGAATCAAGGATAAGCAGGTTAGGGATCACCTGGGAACTTCTTAGAAATGACACTGAACCCCATCCCAGATTGCAGGTGAGTGGTGTTCATGGAAAATCTGAGCAGCTCTGTTCCAACTTGGGAATGAGCATATAGCTGTGTGCGTTTTTAAATAGGAGCATTTTATATATTGATTGACATGTCACTTTGTTTTCTTATTCTGATAACTAATTTTATATTATAATCAATATGCTCACATGTGAATTGACCTATACATTTTGTTCAGTGATATGTACTTAAAATTTGTTAAGAAAATTGATCTTATATGTTCTCTTCACAACACAGACATACATACACACAAAAAGCCATGTGAACACATAGGTCACTATGTGAGATAATGAATATATTAATTATCTTGATTGTGGTAATGATTTAACAGCACATATGTATATAGAACCCCCCTGCTGTATATATTAAATATATGCAATTTTTATTTGTCGTGTATACTTCCAGGAAGCTGGAAAAAAGTAAACTACATGTGGCTATGGGAAAAAAGAAAAGAAAACAAAACAAAAACAAAACCTCAACAAGTAATAAGTATGAAATTTGTTACCTTTCAGCACCATTATTAAATAACTAATAAAAACTTTAGTGGGTCAAACTGTTAAGTCTCTCATTTGAATAGATTAATTTGTTCACAGAATTTCAATACATGAATCTAAAACATTTCTCAGTTGCTGTTCTTTCCTAAACAAGGACAATATTATTCTTGAATAGCTTTTATATATTCTTTTTAACAAATGAATTTTTTTTATCATAATAAAATCAAATGTTGGAGAAAAGTTTGAGATGTAATGCTATTACCTTCTAACCTTACTCTTCAAAACTTGGATACCATTCTCCAAAGACAAACCCTTTTGTTTTACATATCTTTTTAAATTTGTTTCCACCATAATTATAAGTAATATACTTACTTATCTATTCCTGATTAAAATGTAGACACTAAATTGACTCTGTGATGTGAATGATTGAGGCTTTTTCTTACACTAACTCTTACTCTCTTAAACTTTCATGATTACTTTGTTTTTAGTCCCATTACATATGTTTTAAAATCACACATATATTTCTATTTGCTGTTTGGTCAACACTTGATAGTATTCCTTATGCCTGAAAATATGACCAGGTTGTTAATCTTTAAATTATACAATCAAACTATAAGCCAGTCCTGGGGACTTCATCCATGGGTGATTAGGTTACTTAAATACCTATAATCAGCATATAATGACCATGAAAATATTACTGCAAGTGGAGTCATGTGGTTGCTCAGTTTATATTTCCTTCTTCACACATATAGTACTATTTGAAGGAGACTATTCTCATTAATGGGCTGGGATTTAGCTCAGTGGTAGAGCGCTGCGCTGCAGTCTCTGAAGCCCCGAGTTCAATTCCCAGCATCGCAAAAATGGGAGAAGGGCCTGGCAATCCACTCCCAAGGCAATCCCGAAGCACTCAGCCATTGAAAACCCTATGAGGGTCGCCATGAGTAGGATACTGATTCGACGGCACCTAACAACAACATTCTCATTAATAATGTCAAGTGGATTCCCTACTCTTATGTTCTACAAATTGCTTGAAATCATGTCACATTTTGGTTTGTTTCATACATATATCATTAATTGACTTTTTTCTTATTGTTTTTATTTGTATTTCTGCTCTTATATACTTTACATTTATACAGGCTCAATATTTTTGATAATTTATTATGTACTCTAGTCTATCAAAACTGTTTCTATTCCACACCCAAAGAGGACTCTTAGAGCTATCCATGCCTCTGTCCTCCTGGTTGAATTCCAGAACAACAATTGTCTTGAATCTTTCCTGAATTCTCTTAAGTGGATCCTTTGCTTTTCCTTTGTCTCTGCCTTCCTCTCTTTCTGCCCTTATTTGTTGTACTTGATACTCATACTGTTTTCTTTTTAAAATAATGTACAGAAATTGTATACTCTGGATATTTTAGCAGTTATTGCTATTCTACATTTATAGATGATTGATATCTGGCTGATTGTAGAATTCTATGTTGAAACTTATTTCTCCCTAAGAACTTTGAAAGCATTATTTCATTTTTTAAAAATTTTGCTGCCACTATGAATTAAGATGCTAGATAGCTGGTCTGCTTGATTTTTCTTTGGAAGCTCTTATAGTTTAAATACAAAATGTCCCCTCACACGCTTATGTTTGAATACTTGGTCACCAGATGGTGATACTATTCTGGAGGCTGTGGAATCTTCAGGAGGTGGGACCTAGCTGGTGGAAGTACATCATTGGGTGTGGGCCTTTGAAAGTTATACCTGATTTTCTGTTCTGGCCATATTCACTGCTTCCTGGTCTGCTATGATGTGAAGAAGCTCTACTGCGTGATCTTTTTGCCATGGACTGAGCTCTTCACCTCTGCCTTTTTTATCAGCATGACATGACTATTTCAAACTATGAGACAAAATAAATCATCCCTCCCTTAAGTTGTTTCTGCCAGGAATTTTGGTCACAGTGACACAAAAGCAACTAAGAATATTTCTGGATCTTCTTTTTCTTCCTGATGATATGATGTATCTAGATATGGATCTGTTCATTTATTTTCTTTGCACTTAGTGTTTTGTAAGTATTTTCTTTCTGAAGACATGTGCCTTTGAGAAATAAAAGGGAAAATATGATGAAAACATTAAAAGAGCATTTCATAATGGAGTTAGGAGGGTATGAAGGAAGCAGATTTACACATCTCTCAAGCTGCTGCCTGGGAATGTGAATTTCAATTACCTTCACCTTTCATTATGGGTATTTGGAATCACCAATTACATTGTCCTCAGACTCAAGATACATGTCACGAGATTACCATCCTCTTGTTCTATGGACCTTTCATTCATATATATATATGTAAATGTGTGTATATATATATATATAAATGTGTGTATATATGTATACATATGTACACACATATGTTGACTCGACGGCACCTAACAACAACAACAACACATATACATATATGTGTATATATACACACACACACACACACACACACACACACACATTCCTCTTTTCTCTACCAGTCATGCATCCCCTGTCACATAACTCCTGTTCTTTTTCAACATTCCATTAATATTTCCTGCTAAGGAATTTTTACTACATTGTAATAAATCAGTACTGCTTGTCCATGTAGGCTCCCACTTTCCCTACCTTCTTTAGAACACTCATTCAGGGCTATCTGTATCTATGCCTCCTGAATTGCAATTCCTAAGACTCCAAAGAAATTCCTTTCTAGTTTCTGAATCTGAATTTATTGATACTCTCAGAACTTCTGTTTTCTGAATTTGAATTTATTGACACCCTTAGAACTTGTGTTCTGAGAAAGTGTTAATTATTATTTTTAAAAAAACATATTCTTTCTTTCTGGAATTTCTGTTACTATAATATTGGACTTCTTGAGTTGGTCTCATATAATTTTTTTACTTGTATGTTAAACAGAATTCTAAGATAGCCACTGAGACTCCTGCCCCCTGCCTTGAGGTATATGTCTTGTGTAATTCTTTCTGTTTGAGTGTGGGTGGGACCTGTGAAAGATGGGATGATCACTCTCTTGATTATGTTATCCTACAGGCCAAAGGTAGAATGGCAAACTTTAATGACTTACATTATATAAGGCTCCTTCCTATCAGATTGGGGAGAGACCCAGGCTTTGAAGAATGAGTTGTCACGTCCTGAGGTGGTCATGTGGAGAGAACCTGAAGGAGGCTTATACTAGCTGGGAGTGCTCCAGCTCCACAGCCAATAAGGACAAGGAAAGTGAGACCTCATTTCTATAGGCACAAAGAAGTGAATTCTGCCAACAACTTGAATGAGCTTGGAAGAATACTTCAAGTCCAGATGAGAATGTTGTTGTTGTTAGGTGCCATCGAGTCAGTATCCGACTCATAGTGACCCTCTGTACAACAGGGGAAACACTATTGTCAGTGCTTCTCTGCTGTGCATAGGGTTTTCAATGGCAGATTGATTTTTGGGAGGGGGTTTCCAGGTCCTTCTCCCAAGCCTACAGCTTCTGGTGTTCCCAGGCGGTCTCCCTTCCAGGTACTAACCAGGCCCAACCCTGCTTAGCTTCCGAGACCTGACGCAATTGGATGCCACAGGGCTATGGCTGCAGGCAGATGAGAATGTATCCCAGCTAAAATCTTGATTTTAGGCTTACAAGACACTGAGTTGAGAATCCAGGGACATAATGCCTGAAATTCTGATTTGTTGAGATTATAAAATAATAATTAATAATAAATTGTTAATATTTTAAGCCATAAGCTTGTGATAACTTACCACACAGCAATAGGAAACCAATATACTTTGCATTTTTGCTTTATATTCTGGGATTTTTTTTAATGATGTTTTCCAGGCTTTCTGTAGTTTATTTTTCTCAGAGATCCTTTTTTAATCTAGAAAAGTTCTTTGTTCTCTAGTTAGTTTCCTTTTTCAAAGCATTTTGTCTTTTCTTTTGATGTAATATTTCTGTAATCACTACGGGAATTATTTTAAAGTTCTCTCAGTACCCTTAATAATCTCTCCTTTTCAGGAATCAGTTTGATATTTCTTCTTTTATGTGATTATATCGCTTTAGATATCTGGTAATACTTGGTTTTCAGATCACAGTTTCAAAAGAAGTTGTTTGTGAGGGTTTCCTTTGCTGTCGTACAAGCACTTTTTCTAAAAAAATTTAAAGATCTCTTTAAGATCTCTCTTGAGTGAGAATTTTGAGGAGGAATCCTATGAAGGGTGTAGTAGACCATGTTGGTGGACTAGTATTAACTTTATAATAGGGGTGTTAGCACACAAACCTTCTTGGTGCTGGAACTCATATTGACTAAATGAGAAGAGCTCTGCTTCAGAGTGTTGTTCACACACTAGCTATTCCAAACTGTTCAATTTTGTTACAGAACATTTTTAGCCTATGCTTTACATAGAGTTGGATATGAGCTGGAGGCTGATGCAGGTAACTACTTGGGTTACTGACATATACACAAACTTCAAGTATTCTCTCTTCCTTTCTCCTTCCCTTCCTCATCTTTCTTCTCCCCTTCCTCCTTCTCTGACTTTTCTTTTCCTTCCTTCCTTCCCTCCTTGTCTGTCTCTTTCTCTTTCTTTCTTTCTTTCTTTCTTTCTTTCTTTCTTTCTTTCTTTCTTCTTTCTCCCTTTCTTCTTTCTTTCTCTCTTTCTTCTTTCTTTTCTTTCTCTGTCTCTCTCCTTCAGTTCATCACAAAACTGAAACATTGATTTGTTTTTGTTTGGCCTTCTCTTACTTTATTTCATTTTGCTTTTTCTTATTAATTCCTTCCTAATCCAAATTTCATTTTATTCCTATTCATTGATGCTCACTTTAATACATTTGATAGATACATAATGGTGTATGTATGTGTGTGTTTCCCAGCTTTATTGGTGGATAATTCTCAAATAAATGTGTATATATTTAAGATTTATGACATTAAGTTTGTGAAATGACTAAAATAATGGAGACAATTAACATATTGATCACCTCACATAGTGACACCCCATGGTGAAGACATTTAAGATCTATTCTTTCAACAAATTTCAAGGGTTAAATATAATACTATTAACTACAGTCACCATGCTGTAATTAGATCTCTAGAATTTGTTGATATTACATAATGTGGCCTATGTTCTTTGACAAATATCTCCTCATTCCTTCCCCCCCAGGCCCTAGTAACCACTTTTCTACTATATACTTTTATGAATTCTACTTTCTTAGAACCCAATATACTTTCTAGGATCCAAATATAAGTGAGATCATGCTCCAAGTTCATTCATGTTGTCACAGACGGCAGGATTTCCTGCTTTTTAAATGTTGGATTATATTTTATTATATAATGGGATATTATATAACATGTCAATTTTTTTCATTCTTTTTTAAAGTATGTTTTGAGTGTTTATGTTATTAGTTTATATTTATTGTGCTCTAGATCTCATTTGCTTTCTTTTCATCAACTATTTTTTTTTAGATGTTAACAGGTTGCTATAGGTATGTTAGTTTCTCTTGATAAGAAATTTAGGCTTGGATATATGGCAGAGATTGGGTCCATAAAACATTGAGACTCTGTCTGAAAAGGAGCTTGGGCTAAACAGAGCTAAGAGGTTGATCAGGACTAAAACTTGAATACCCAGATTAAGCCATCGGTCCAGCTAGGGTGAAAGAAATAAGCAACTGAATTTTATTTTTTTAGATATTTGAAAAATTACATCCTCCTTTTCCTTCAAATAGTTTGTACTGGATTTCTGTTATGTACATCCTGAAGAGTCCTGGTGAAACTTTTTTCCAAATCTCATATTATACAAAGGAATCAAACTTATTTCTGAGTTTTTTATTTTTATTTTTTCTTTATTTGTTTTTTTTTTTTT
>VMDO01008125.1:74519-86331 GCA_007922755.1 Pedetes capensis | reverse complement strand
AGCATCAATTCTTTTTCTGTCTCTCTTGTTCAATGTCCAGCTTTCACAACCATATGATGCCACTGAAAATACCATGGCATGAGTCAGACACACCTTTGTCTTCAATGTGACATCTTTGCTTTTCAATACTCTAAAGAGATCTTTTGCCACAGCTTTTCCTAGAGCAATGCGTCTTTGGATTTCTTGACTGCTGCTTCCATGGGTGTTGATTATAGAGCCAAGCAAAGCAAAATTTTGGACAACCTCAATCTTTTCTCCATTTATTGTGAAGTTGCGTGCTGACCCAGTTGTAAGGATTTTTGTTTTGTTGATGTTTAGTCGCAACCCATATTGCAGGCTATGATCTTTGATCTTCATCAGTAAATGTTTTAAATCCTCTTCACTTTCAGCAAGCAGAGTGGTGTCATCTGTATAACCCAGGTTGTTAATGAGTCTTCCTCCAATCTTGATGCCGCGTTCTTCCTCATAAAGTCCAGCTTCTCGGATTATTTGCTCAGTGCATAAATTGAAGAGATAAGGTGAAAGTACACAGCCCTGACGCACACCTTTCTCAACTTTAAGCCACTCATTGTTTCCTTGTTCTATTCGAACAACTGCCTCCTGGTTCATGTACAGATTTCTTATCAGCACAATTAGGTGCTCTGGTATTCCCATTTTCCGAAGTGTTATCCATAATTTGTTATGATCCACACAATCAAATGCTTTTGGGTAGTCAATAAAACATAGATAGACATCTTTATGTTAGATTGTCTGAATTTCACAGTGTTATGGGGCATGGATGAAGTGAGTTTCCACAACAGTTTGGCCAAATTGCCCTTATAAATGAAGATAAAATTGACAGGCTTCTGAAAAAAAAAACTTATTTTGTTTTTAAATTGTGCTAGAGATTATACTCAGGGCCTCAAATATGCCAGGCAAGTGTTCTACCACCAAGCTGTACCTCAAGCCCCTTAATAGGCTTTTATGAAAGCTAAATAAGTCAATAATGGGCTGGGATTTAGCTCAGTTGGTAGAGCACTGCACTGCAGTCTCTGAGGTCCCAATTTCAATTCCCAGCACCGCAAAAAATGGGAGAAGGACCTGGCAATCCACTCCCAAGGCAATCCTGAAACAATCAGACCTTGAAAACCCTATGAGGATCACTATTAGTTGGATACTGACTCAACAGCACCTAACAACAACAACAACAAATAAGTCAATGTCACGAGTCATAATATATTTCCCTACAAACTTTTCCCACTTCTTCCTCTTGGTACTTCCCAAGCAGGATTACTCTGTTGCTCAATTCCTGGGGGTCACCATTCACTTTCTGCCCTACAAGAACAAAATCCCATGAGGTGTGATTGATAGCATGTTCTGCTATTTAGCCATAGATGGGCCATACTCAGTTAGAGACTAATCTCCATCACCTCCACTGTAGGGAAGGCTGATAATATGTGCATGTTCTTGATGACAGAATGTGAACATAAATGAGAGTACAACGTCAAGGTCATATTCTTCAGATGAGATTCCTCGTCCTAATGGCTGACATGTGGAGAGCTAATGTTACACAGATGAAGTTTAAATCAAACAGATTGGGGAACAACAGTATAACAAAGGAACCTGAATCCTTGGAGGACTCTGGAGAAAGAAATCCATCTATCCTCACCCCTACCTTCCCCTGACCAGTCCACCCAGCTCTGTTATCATGTATGAGAGAGTACATTCCAGATCTTGCTAACTCCATTGCACATCAGATGCCTGTATTATAACAGCTTCATCTGTTTACACTAGCTATGAGTAAAGAACTCAGAACTGTCCTTGGAACATAGTAAGCTCTCATTAAATGTTAGCTACCAATGCAACAAGTGAAAGAGCCAGTACTTGAAAACAGAGAGCACTATGTGCCTGCAAATACCACATTCTTTGCTTTCCAGGAGAGAACACTGTCTCCAGTACACAAAAACCAAAATAAGTTATTTGCTAGAAGCATGCCAATTGCCAACCTCTTAAAAAATTCCCTGTACTTGATGAGGTGTTTTTCATATCCCTCAAATTTAAAAGCTATTTAAAACAGAAACCATTATTTTTTAAGAAAAATTAGTTTTCAAGTTAGCTTGGATATAAACTTTAAATTCCTTGACACTTGTACTTCTGACTCACTCACTTTAGTTACCCCATAAATACACAGTGCAGTGAGAAAAATGAGGGCCAAAAAAGAACTACCCACATACATTTAGGCTGAATTCTCAAACTGTTTGATATAAAGAACTTGCATCCTTCAAGTCATAAAAAGACTTTTTTTTTTCTGTTCTGATGCATATATCTAGGCTGTCTTTGAAGAGCCAAGTCTGCAACCTGATTTGGATAGGAATTCCTATACTATCATTCTTTTTTATCCACTCAGCACTTACCCTGGGCAAAGCTGCCAAGAAGGAGCATTTCATCCTCAGGATAAATTGTGCTTGATATTGGAGAGTCTCATTCTCCATCCAGTCCTAGGGAAGAGTGGGAACACTTCCCACATCTTCATCCAAATGTCCAGTTGGTCCTGTCTGATTATCTCTTTGGAATTTTACAGATTTGTAACATACACTGACCGTCCATTTCTACATATATGGCATAACTAATAGACGAGTTCAGGGAAACAGAGAAATACATTGTTTAGTGTTTCTTCACAACACTGAATTAAATAGCTGAAGGTCAGGGTCTTATGACATTTAAAAGGGCAGTCCAAGTGTTTCTGTTCGACTGGGATGCCTATTGCTCTGAAAGCAACCTAGATTTAAGTAAAGCCTTTAATCTTTCTGATCCCCTTTCTGTGTCTAGCTCAATTAATGTTTCCTCCTTCCATTTTCCCATAGCACCTCGTGCAAAATTCTATCATCATTTCTTCCTTTGTGCTATAAATATCTGCTCCCACCTATGTCTTTTTCCCTGAGAAGCCTCAGTAGTTCTGCCTTTCATTATCCCCTTGGCATGATTGATCTCATGACTTTGCCCTTTTACTTTGCTTTATGTATTTCATGATGGTACTTTCCAGTGTCATCTTATTATTGCAGCTGTTAAAGTAATTTAAATGTGTTTTGGGAATATACATAATACTTAGAAACTTGTTCTTCAAAGTAAACATCACAGTTTTAAAAGAGGCTTTAATTTTGCCCTGTTTTCTAAATCCTCCATAGACTAAATATCATGTTTTATCTTTTAAAACCTCAATGTGCCTCGTGTTGAAAACTACAGTGAAGTAATAATAACCAATGAGGAAGGAATTGGATTTTTCTCTTCTCTGGAAGATAGACATAACAGGTGAACATTTCAGCAAACTCAACTCCTAACAGCGCCAGTAGTGCCATTATGCATAAATGTGTTATCTGCAATTAAAATCTGAACAGTAGAATTAGGAGCAAGAAAAAATAAACATACCAGTAAAATTCAGCTCAGGCAGATGATTGTGTGATCTGCATTTGATGGTGGGATTATATGCATACATAAATAAATCATTAAAATTTACTTGCTAGGAATCTGCTTAATTCATGGTGATTTGAGTTGCTGCAGGGGCAATGGTAAATCTAAATACAATTTGTTTGTTTGAAGGATGAGAAGAAAGAATTTGATAGATTTTAAACATATATAGGCAATCCACTTCTATATTTATAGAACACTTAATAAGATATTTCAGCAAAAAAAGTGGAGCATATTTTCCAATGTTTCTTTGTTAAAAAGAAGAGAGAAGGAGAAGGAGGAGAAACAAGAGTAAGAAGAGGAGGAAGAGGAGGAGGGGGAGAAGGAGGAGGAGGAGGAAGAAGAAGGGGAATCAATAGCAGCAATATTAATTTCCTGCAGTCAAGTTGAATCCCAACAGTTCCCAAATTCTTTGGCAAGTGTTTCATGTTCTGTACTGGATTCAGTATTGCACTAAACATGATTGGGAAAGGGAGGAAAAGAAATGCATTGCTTTCTTTGTGTGGATATCTTATAAAATCCTTACAATTCTCTAAGGCAAACATTCACTACATTTAAAAATTTGGAGAATTGACGAAGAAATAACTCCTGTCTTGTCCAAAAGAATATAACTGGTCAATAACAGGAATATTATTCAGCCTCATATTGCTTTGGATTTAAATCCTTCCTCTTTCCATTGCTTTGCACTAGTGAGTATAAAATTCACTTTCAGAATTTTAGATTCTGAAGCCTGATCCACATCATCTGTTTAATGTGCATACACACACACATGCACACACACACACACACACACACACAAAGAAAACACACACACACACACACCATTCTTTTCTTCTTTCTATCAAGGTCCAGTTTAGTATTTACCTTCACCTTAAAACTTTCCCTCTTTTGATCTTCATATCTATCATATAATCTTATATGATAGATACCTATCATATAGATATCTATCTATCTATCTATCATATAATCTTATATGATCTATCATATAATTCTTATTTTAAGAATATATTAGCATTGAGGGAGGTGAGGGTGGGGAAGAAATACCTTCCTGGAGCTAGTTTTATGTTCTTAGAATAAAATAATACTCAACCTAAGAAATATATCAAACTTCGTCTACATCCTCAGTGGCATACATGATCTTAGCTCTCCAATCAAGTGCTTAGTGAAAAGTTATTAATTTACTGTTATAACTGAATTACTATATGATATTAGTGAGTAGTATATCACTTTGCACATTAGAGCTGCTGTTTCAACAAAGTTGAGTATAGTTATTATTATTATTTATTAAACAAGTGCCTAAGAAAGATGCTTAACAGAATCTTAGGGAGCTTTTGCAAAACTAGTAATAGTGCCTTAGGTATGTTCAAGTCTGAATTTTCAAGTATTGCTTATGCTTCAAATGAGGGTGGATCTGAAAACTTGAAAAGAAGGTAGAGAAATATGAATGAAGTTATATTTATACACCACAAAGTGTAATATACTCATTGTTAACCACAGGAGCATATTTAACTTTCTGCAGCTATTGGCTTTCTGCTTCACAAATTCCCTGCTTCAAACCTTTGCTGCTTTCTTTGTTTTTCTACCTTCTGAAGATTAAAATACACATGGACAGCAAGTCAATAAGAAGAAAAATTCAGTCTTTTATGAAAATACATGGAGCTCCCTCATCAACAAAAGACTTTATACCTCTCTTGGATCACCAATTTTCCACAGAGTACAGGAAACAGCAAGAATAACTCTCTGGAAGAGTAGTCTTTGTCATAAGACACATCTGGCCAGAAGTGTCCTGAAAACACAATCTATGGCATTTATCTGGTTATCAACTGGTCAAATTCTCCAGTAATGACTTTTCATAATGAGAAACCACTGCAACCAAAGAATACTTTAGAATAAGACACAAGAAGGTCATAAGAGCACATTCCTTCATAGACCTTCAATTCAAGAACACTTGAAAAACGTCAGGATACATCTTAAATCTAACGCAGACAAAAGACTTTTGTGATTTGGAGTTTCTGTGGTTTTGCATTGAGCTTTAAACTTATATGAATTTACAGAGAGCTTCAAAATTCCTCACGAAATTATGTCACTTTAAAGATATTATATAATTAAAAGAAAAGAACATGGAGAGATATTGAAAATGTAAACATTCTTTATGAAATTCCATGCATTTTGGAGAAGGGATTAGTATTTGTGTAAGGTCAAACAGTGGCACTGATAAATCATCAGAAAAGAGAAAACAATGGCTAAAATGCATGGCTTTTAACACATGACATTTTAGGATGCCTCTGAGTGTCTGTGGAGAACCATGATCCTCAACACTGTATATATTTTAGGCTTTCAGGCTTATTGTGATGCCTTTTTTTATTTTTTTAATTCCAATACAAGGAGATGGAATGCAGTAGCTCATGCATAGTAGGCAAGTGTTCTACCACAAAGTTGCACCCTTAGTTTCTTTTATATATTTGGTTTTGAGATAAGTTCTCACTAAGTTGTACAGGTTTCCTTTGGCATTGGAGTCAGGTCCTCCTGCCTTGGCCTAGTGAGTCCTTAAGATTAGAAGCATACATCACAATGACTGGCTACTTGTAGAACTTTTGAAAAAGTACCCATACGCAGGTTCCCTCCCTGGAGAGTCTGAATCAGCAGGTGGTGATCCCACAAGGATAATCTTACATTTCTTCAGGACATCCTGAGTCATGGCCATGATTGGGAACTGCATGCTTAGAATCTCTAGGTATAATTGCTTAATTATCTTGCTTCATGAAGCTATGGTTTCATCCTTTTTAAAGCTATTTTGAATTCTGTACTTGTCAACTTTTCCTTTCAGAAGGAAGAAGCTAATATTCTTACTTAAAGGCTCTGTGTTTTGGCGTACAAGTCTCAAACAAGATTATTTTGAATTTATTTAAAATCTACCACTGTCTTAGAGATTTTTCAGTCTCAATGCAGCTGCATACCTCTCATGCTATGAAAGGAAGGAGCAATATCAAATGATTCCCAGCAAAAGAGCCAACATAAATCACAATTTATCCTAAACATTGTTCCACCAGAAAAAAAAAAACCATATGGATTAGTATCATGAACTTAACATTCATTGAATTCTTACTATGGTCCAATCAAGTGCATAGCATTTCTTTGTTTAATGATAGAGATAGAATGAAGTGGGTATTATTATTCCCATTTATAAAGACCATCATTCTACTTATTTACTACCATCTCCATTTGCAAAGATGAAAGCAGTCTTTAAGAAATTTAAGACTGTGACAATAGCATATAATCCTTACTAGATTCAAGTTTGATTTCACTTTAAACTTGCCCTTCATCACCCTGCTATGTCCCTCCAGACCAACAATCATCAGTACTCTACCCCCAAAAAAGAACGAAAAATGAAACTAACAAAATCCCATCTTCCTTCTTTATTTAATCTGAGGTCTGTTTTATGCAGGAAATAATAATTTTGTACAAATTATTGAATAGTGATAGATCATGTTGGTTTTGTGTATTCAGAAGGATGTCAGGTTTTTATTATTTTCCCTCTCTAACAGTAAAAGATCCCTAAATAGCAAAATTTAGGTACTCAAGTGGGGTATGAACAATCCTTTTATATGAGGCAGATCCTGAAATATTGTGGGTCATAAATCTCTTTATAGATAACTGAGAATTCCTTCTTGGAATTTGTTTCTACTAGAAGAAGTGCACAATGGAAGGGAGTTAGAGTATTCAAGACAAATAAAACTCACCTACATGTAGGGCTTCCCAGGTTAATCCAGATCATCTCCTGAAAGAGTAACTATTGTTTTCTCTGCCTCCCATTTGAGTGTACCACCAAGATGCTAGTTCATGCTTGCTGGAGGTGATGGGAGGAGGGTCCATCCCTTTAGGTCAATATGTATATCATGTCTTCTGTTATGATAGTCATTGATCTCCAGTCCAGTAACAAGAAGCAATGTATCATCATTCTATTAGTTGTAACAAAATACCAAAGTCTTGGTAGCTTAAACAACAGAAATGTATTTTCTAACAGTTCTGGAGGCTGCAGTTCTGAGATTGGGGTGCACACAGGTTTGGTTTCTTCTGAGGTCTCTTTCCTTGTTTTGAAAGTGGCCAGTATTTTTGTGACATAGTGTTCTGTCTGTGTGAGTACATGTCTGTGTCCAAACTTCCTCTTTTTATAATGATGCTAGTCATATTGAATGAGGACCCACCCTAAAGATTTCATTTTAACTTAATTATTTCTTTTAAAATATTATCTCCAAATATTGCCACATTATAAGATACTGGAGGTAGGGAGATCAGGAACTCAGCATATGAATTTTGTGAGACATAATTTGGTATGTGACAGTTTCTCCTCTCTCTCTCTCTCTCTCTCTCTCTCTCTCTCTCTCTCTCCTCCTTTTAATTCAGTGATCCCCATTTTTTTCTTTACCCAAGCAAAGGCTTCAATTTCCTCAAATGAAGCAGAGGTGCAGGGAAAAGAAGGAAGGGGGAAGGAGGCATTGACTTTTATTTTCACAGTTGCTCTTTGCACAGTTGATTGGAAGCTGGGAATTCAATAAACAAAATTCAATAAACACTACCACTCAGTCTACAGCTGCAACTAACTACACCATTGACTGTTTATAGGCAGAACGAAGTTGAGTGTTATCAGGCATATCTGGCACTTTTGATCACAGTACTATGTACAAGCAATCTGCGAAAGTCAGCTCTAATGCCTTTTCTGGTTCTCTTTCCTCAGGAAGGTGGCTCTTGGGGAAAAGCTGGGAACATTGACAGTTGAGCACCTGCCATAAGCCAGAGATTTCCATAAGAGATGTAAACCCCTACTTTGAGTAGTCTTTTAAAAATCAAAAGAGACATGTATATACTAAAGGTTTAGATGTACTTTAGGCATCCCAAAATAATTGTCATCAAAATTTCCACCCTCAACTACCTGGACATATGTCTTTTCTAAGGAAAAGCGAGTGGCCTGGTATTATAGAACCAGTCCCCAAGGCCCTTTTCCTTTCCAGTAGCCCATAAACCAGAAACCCCCAGTTTCCTCTGCTTTGCCATCCATTTCCATCATTAAAACAGCCCTGAATGTGGCGGAGGCAGCAGAGCAGCTACACTTCACACATCAGGAAAGAGAGCTTGAGAAGAGCTAAGTGATTTTCCAAAATTACTGAACACAAACATTGGTATGGAAAGCTAAATTTCTTCCTTTGCTAAATGTTAAAACTTGATGTAATATGGAGGATTTAAAATTAGCATAATTTGATAATGGCTATCTCAACACATGGCAAATATTTAATAACTTGTGCTGAAGTGAATTATGTCAAGTATCCTGAGATACTAGTTGGGCTGAAATGGCCTCAACAAATGTGAGCTTTGGGTTTTCCCTGCCAACTGGCTCCACGACAGCAGTATTTAAGCTCACCCTGAAGATTTTCCCTGGAGTATGACACTCTAGTTCTTCACTGCCATCGGCTCCCGCTGTAGATCCCCATCTATCAGTGTTCATGGGAGCACATGAATACCTCTCAGGGAAGTTCCCTTTTGTGGATTATATATTTGTGACGGACAAATACTCAGTGGACAATAGTGGATTCGTTTCATAACCACATCCTACACCCAGGGAATCATATGGTAAAGTTTTATTCTGTTAAATCCTGTGATTTGAAAAAGTAAGGCTGAAGTACAGTGAGTGACAACTTGCATTATCTCCCATTCATTCTATTGTCAATATAATTTCAGTCAGGCTAACATTTGGTTAGTTCTGTTTCAAAAGGTTCTATCTGAAGTTCAGTTCTATAAAATATCATGAAAATTCTTGGCAAGACACATTAATGCATTTCGGCATATTACACATGACAAAGAGCCCTCTTCAAATTTAACAGAAATTCAACACATATACTCTGGAACACACAAAGTTGAGAGGTTTTCATTGAATAGAAGTTGCATGAGAAAATAAAACTAACGATGGGAAAATATTTTGAGATTTTTCGTGTAAAAAGAGTTGTTTGGTGGCCACTATATGGTCAATATTATTCTTCAATAGCCTAAAAAATGAAATAAAAACTATTTCACAAACTGAAATCCTATGTATCTGATTCTGTATAATCAAGGAACAAGATAAAATGGAGGTCTAAGAATATGATGGATTAAAACTTTCCTTAATGCACAAATGCCTAAATGCTGATTTGAAACTGAAGCTAATGAAAGACCTGATAAGGTAACTGTGAATTATACCTTCATAGATACTCCAAGTATACTCATTCCAAGAATCTTTTAACAAAGATTCATAGAAAAGATTTTGTGAACTTTCTGAAATAACTTAAAAATGACATGTGGAGTCGACAGGGTAAAAGTCCCACAGCTTTTGCTATATTTCTAAGTGTATATGAATCTAAAAGAAAAAAAAATGACCCAAGGGTTGTTCAACTCTTAAAGCATCAAAAATAGAATAAAATATTTGCTAGTAAGAAATCATAATTTCAATGAAACATTTTATTTTGGTTCAATGTCTTAACTAAAAATCACCATGGATAAAAGTACAAAATATTAATTAAGTTATTCATACGTATAAGTACAGTGAAAAATTATGATTCATTTTCTTTTTCTGTCCCTGCAAAGATACCAAATGCCTTAACAACAAAGGAAAACATCCCTGGAAGATACTTTATCTTTCAAAAAAGTGTTCTGTGTGTGGCAATTCAAATTCCTTGACTAAAAATTGATCATTGTTTATAGTATCTCTCTTTTACTCTGAGACATAGCTCTTATTTGGGGAATGGACCCACTTCCTTAGAATCTGCAATTATGAAATGGTACCAAAAATTCAACATAGTCAACATTCTAATCCAAGTACTCAACATTGCCTTGTGAACATCTATTTTATTTTAACTAGTTATTATAGTCTAATTGCAGAAAGATATCAGGAGCTAAAATTTATTAACAAATTCTCGAATGGAAAACAATGTGAACAATTTTATGAGACATTTTTCTTAACTTTATAATTGGGCTATTATGTTGGTGAGAAACAGTTAAAATAACATTATCTAGCTTTCAAATGAATATGATTTTGAAACACTTTCTTATACAAATTATTGAATGGACAAATATATTATAGTTAATTGAAGTTATAGGTGCATCCCTTTTATAGTGAAAATAAGTTATACTAACGTGAAAATACTCTTCATTATCTTATTATCTCCCAAATCTTATTCTCATTTTTAATGATAGTATAAAGCCCTACATAGGACAAAACTGGAAATAGAATCCAGAACTTCTGAATTGCTTCCCATCTAGGAAGATGTATTACATCCTTGTATATATGTACATATATATGTCTACATATATACTTGCATACACATATAAACTTTAAATATTATTAAATCAGAGATGTTTTAGAATTTTAATGTGAAGTATTAGTAGAAACTTGAATGCTTATTTTTGAACTATGAGTTAGAAAGGACATCATAATTACCAACTTGATTTTATCCAGCTAAATGCAAAATGACTTTAAGTTTCTTCCTTTTTTGTATCTTTCTCTCTCTGAATAAATTTACAAATACAAAATGGTTGAGGTATAGAATAGCGCTTACTGCTTATTTTGGGAAAATATTATGTCATTAAATATAAACTATTAACTTAGTTGAAAGTGGGTAGTTCCTTGAGTTACACTCACTTACTCATAGAAACTATGTATAAATATCATTAAAAACTGTAGAGTATCTTAATACACAAATTTATAGAATCAGTTTAATGGCATTTTCAGACATAATAATTCAAAACATAACAATATTAGTTTTTGCAAAGCAAAAATTTATGTAAATTTATATAATATAATTATCAGGTAAATTAGTTCTTCCTTGAAAAAAAATTCCAAGCTTTAAGTATTCACTATTTAAATTAATTTTTCAACATTTATTAACTACTATGTGCCAAGAAGGCAAAAAAAGAAGAATATGTCTGGCTGTGTACATAAGCAAAGCCCAGAATCATGGGAGGATGATAGATAATAAATATAAACAACTACTAAATGCATGATAAGTGCCACGGTACAGGGTGTATGAAGTGCCAGAGGAGAATGACAAAGACAATTATGAAAGCTGCAATGGAAAAATAAGGGCAATTTATCCCAACAATCAGAGCATACAATTCAATAAATTGAATGAGCAAACTATCTTAGCCTGCAGCCATAGCCCTGTGGCATCCGATCCTGTCAGATCTCGGAAGCTAAGCAGGGTCGGGCCTGGTTAGTACCTGGATGGGAGACCGCCTGGGAACACCAGAAGCTGTAGGCTTGGGAGAAGGACCTGGCAACCCCCTCCCAAAAATCAATCTGCCATTGAAAACCCTATGCACAGCAGAGAAGCACTGACAATAG
>VMDO01008125.1:36339-74419 GCA_007922755.1 Pedetes capensis | reverse complement strand
AATGGCACCTAACAACAACAACAACAAACTATCTTAAGGCATTCCCACTTAATTCAAGACTTTGAACAGGGGTAAAAAGTACAGGATTACAGGAAATTCAAAGTACATCTAGTTAATACACAGTTTTCTTTTAGTCCACTTACTTTAGAGAAGTAACTGAACTGCTTAGATGTGCTCTAAGAAAAGATCTCTTTACATTGACTGTCACTCCATTACAAACCATGTTTCAATGTATTTTATAACAAAACATATTTTGTAAGCTAGATGCTATTTGTAAGCATTTATAAGAAGCCATCAATCCCCACATAAAAAAACTAGTCTTCAAAATGTAAGCATAATTTTATGACATGTGACCACAATTTGTGTTATTTCACTTGTGATTATCATTTGCTATAGCAAAGAAAACTGTTAACAAGATATGATGGTTGGAAGCAAAAACTAAATTAGATTTTATGGCAATACTTTTCCTGAAAACAGTCGATGGCTCTGATGTGGGGTATAAAACACTATGACAGGTTTTTATCTAAGTCTTTTCTGATATAAATAAGGTGAAGATTTCATCTAGTTGCATAAGCCTGTTTTCCCCACGAGATGGGGGCAGGTGGGCACGTGCTGTGGGACATCTGACACTGAAAACCTGTCACTTTAATGTCTTCACATCCAAAGAAAAATTTCCAGGTATATCAAAAGTAAAATTGGAACTGCAGCCAGTAAGCTGGGGAAAGAGAATAAGAAATGATTGTTTCTGTGGTCACAAAGAATACAATTCCTATTGGACACAGCCTAGTCATTTGGCTGTTCCCCAGATGCAAGAATACTTCTGAGAAATAGCAAGATAGATATGTAATGTGGGAAGTCAAAGGAGATTTCAGGGGGAGGGAAAGATTCCCGCCAAGCCTCTGGCCACATCCAGGGCTTCCCTTTTAATGAGTTAATATAAACATCAAACCAAGTGCTGAATCAATGAATTCACCTACTTAATTTCATAGTTAATTAGTGGAAGCATGTCTGAAATTAAGTGCTTACCCTGCGGAATAGCCACATATGCACAAAAAAGGGAACTGCAGTATGGAAAAGGGCTTGGCTAGACATAGACAGAGGAGGAAAGAAATACATTTGACAAGCAGGATGAAAAAGGACACAGGGGAAGGGCCAGAAGACATAAAGAAAGGAAATAAGCCATCCAGAATATATGAGAAGGAGAACAAGGAAAATGCATTTCCATTCTCTGTAGCAAAGAGAGTCCTATTATCTGCAAATGACTCTGTGAAATCCCTCAGACCCTTAGATAGCTAAAAGAAATATTGGAGAACAATATTCTGAATAAAACTACTCATTTTACAGCAACAGAAGGCTCAGATAAGAGAGCAACTTGTTTTGAGTCTGATGGACAGAGGGTAGCAGTGTCAGCACTGGAATGCTATGTTTGACAATGGTATTCAGCTATGTTGTTAGGTGCCATGGAGTCGGTATCTGACTCATAGCTAACCTGCCTACAACAGGCGAAACACTATTGTCAGTGTTTCTCTGCTGTTCATAGGGTTTTCAGTGCTGGATTGATTTTTTTGTGGGGAGTGTGTTGCCGGGTCCATCTCCCAAGCCTACAGCACCTGGTGCTCCCAGGCAATGTCCTATCCAAGTACTAACCAGGTCCAACCCCGCTTAGCTTCTGCGTTCTGATGATATCTAATGCCACAGCTATGGCTTGCAGGCATTCAGCTACGGGGACTGGAAATTACAAAGATGCTACTAGGGTAGCCAGGGTGACATGAACCCATACTTCCTATTTTAATTTCAACCAACTGCTCAAACTTTGTCACCAGAGTTCAACATCTATGGCAGTGTCCTAGACTACTAAAGAGAATGATAAGCATGGTGGTCACTTGTCACAGACTTGAAAGATTTACCTTGTCAAATATTAACATTTGGAAAAATAGTTTTAAATGGCATCTGCTGTCATAACCACTCACTTTAAGACAGGACTTTCTGACCTCAATAAAATTACACGATAAAAAATGAGTTTCTCTTCTAAAGTTCCTACATTTAATTTTTTGAGACACACACGATATCCTACTTCTTCCCCTCTACTTGTTATTGCAAATTTCATGTCCCAATTTAGAGGACTAATTTCATCAGAAACCACTCTCATGTATGAGGAAAATATGCAAACAGAGGCAACTGATTTAAAACATTAAGAGTTTTAACTTCATCATGCTCCTTGTAATTTTCAAAGAATGGGCAGGTGAATGAAGAAACATCTTGTGTAAGTGTGCATTTCAGTTGGGGAATCCACCCAACACATCAGCACTATAGAATGATAAAAAACTGATAGCTCTCTGAAGGAAAGTACCTCATAGCCCACAGAAACACACTGCTTTGATTAGGGAGCTCCAAATTTCTACTAGGCAAACAACCATAGGGGAACTTGTTGCTCTTGTTAGATGCCAAGGAGTCAGTGTCTGACTCATAGAGACTCTACATACAACATACGAAGCACTATTGTCAGTACTTCTCAGCTGTCCGTAGGATTTTCAATGGTTGATTGATTTTTGGGAGTGGGTTCCCAGGTCCTTCTCCCAAACATACAGCACCTGATGTTCCCAGGCAGTCTCCCATCCAAGCATTAACCCTGCTTAGCTTCCGAGATCTGATGGGATCAGATGCCACAGTCATACAGCTACAGGCATAGGGGACATAGAGTTCTGAATTATTGCTCTTTGTATAGCAGATCTCTAAAGGGACCCTACAGAAAACTTAGCAAAAGAGAGATCCTGTTATTTCAATGATAGTACACTGCGGAGTCAGTGCCCATGATGTTAAAAGTTTGTATGGCTCCAAATACAGTCGGTTAGGAAAATTTTAAAAAAGATGCAATTAAAACTAAAAGCAATATTTTCATTTTCATTAGAATTTTTTTAAGATTAGCAGTCAGAAGCTTGTGAGGCAGAACTTTTATTATCAATTATGAAGCCTATATGGAGCACATATGAGTATGTATATATGTATACATACACACACACACACACACATATATATATACACATATACACACATACATACATGTATACACACACATACATGCAAGGAATGGCAGAGAGGACCCAGGAATGTAAGTCAGGGGCTGACTTGAGAAAGCCTTCTTGCTAGGTAAGGAAACAAATACTAAGGACATAGAACAATAAGTTCATACAAACCAGGATAGAGAAAATGGGAAAAACAATATAGCATAGCCAAGAAATGCATACTGGAAATGAGAGAAGAACTGAGATACAGAGGCTCTTGGAAGAAAGCCAGGCTACAGGGCCTGGAATCTATTTCACTAGTGAGGGTTGGCTCGTAGGAATACAGCACAAACACAGTGCCTTTGGAGGATAAATAATTGGTGATAAAGAAGAGCTGGAAAGAGAAGGGCAAATCAGAGTGGAATTAGAGTTATCTGGGCCTGATAAGTGCTAAAAGCTTGAATCAGGTTAGGAAAGGGGCATATTCTAGAAACAACAAGGGGAAAGAACCTACTCTTCCTTGTCAGCCCAAAAGGAGATGAAGCAGTCAGTTCAAACATGAAATAGTGAACAGCAGCAAGCCTCTTCCATCTGATTTTTAAAAAGATTTAGATTTGGGTCTAAGAAGCCCAACCTGATAGTAAAGTAACTTTATCTTCTTTGCATAGAATATTTTGGGTCAAATTCTTACTAGGGAATAAGAAAAATAATTCTCTGGTGTCATACCATACCATGAATGGATCCATAGCCTATTGCTCCAATGAGTAAGTCTTCCTCTTGCATCCTGAATAGCAGAGAAAGATTCAGTAGTGCATGTCTTTAGAAGGCATAAACATGAGAGAGTTCAGAGAGTTCAGGAGACTGAGATAAATGTGTGGGGATCAAGTGTGCATGTGTGCAAGTGAGCAAGTGTTTGTGTCCTTAGATCCTGCAAACCCACCATGCTGTGCCTGTCTTGCCTGCTGTTGCAGTGTCTGCATCATAAGCAAAATAAAGGGTGCTATGCTGAAAAAAAGGACTGATTGTGGGCTTTGCCTCCATCTGGCCCAATGCCCAGATGTGCTGAGAATGGAAATTTTGTTTGGTATCTTCTTTGGAAAGAAAGTAACAATGGAGTCCCAAAGTTATTTCTCCTTCTGCCCCTCCAATGTATGATACTAGTGGGAAAAGGGCAAAGAATTTTAAGACTTAGGGAAAAAAGGTCTCTATTGTTATTTTATACTCACGGGTGAGGATGTCTTCGTATCATTAAACTGACACAAGAAATATGCAGGAAAGATTTACGAAGCTAAGATTGTGACAATTAGTATCATCGTCCTCTTAGAGAGAATGGGTGCCAACTACTAATAGCTGTATAGGCATTGAAAGTTTGCCCGTCAGGAACCACAGAGACATAAAGCTTTTCTTCACTCTTGCCAAAATAAGAAACAAAATGGGCTCCTAAAAGACTATTGTGGTCAATTTGTGGTGATCTCAAGTGGTTGATATATTTAAATTAATTGCGCAGGAAAAGCTTTACTTCCAAATACCCAGAGTTGTGGCTGGGCAATTGCACTGCCCAAACTAAGTAACTGCGAAATACTTTAACAGATTATCAAAACTGAGGACATCCAGAAAAGAAGCAGGGGTGTGGGAGATGGGGAAGGAAGGAAAACTAAAAAACAATAAGTCTAAAGGAAACAGTTATAGGTCTTTGGTGTTTTTATTTCTTTTAACTTAAAGAACTCATGTAATAGTATTTCTATTAAGCAGCTCCATATAATACATGTAGTCCTAGCACCCTAGCATCCAATCTCCCCTGCTCTCAGAAACTAGGCAGGGTGGGCCTGGTTAATCCTTGGATGGGAAACTACCTGGGAATACCAGGTGCTGCAGGCTAGGGAGAAGGACCTAACAACACACTCTTGAAACAATTCATCTTTGGAAACTCTATGAATATCAGGGAAGCACAGACAATAGTCCCAGGCATGGCAGAGTGTTGGAGAGTGTTTCATTTTATTATACATAGAGTCACTATGAGTTGGACCCAACTTGAGGGCATCTAATAACAATAATTCTCTGTAGGAGGAAGCAAAAGTTTAGCAAAATAACGACTAGGATGGCCTGAAGTTCAAAACAGAGTTCTCTTGCTTATTGGCTCTGTAATATGGGTGAATCATTGGGCCTAAGCTTCCCTTTTCTTATCTTTAAAAATGGTGCTCATTTGCTAGTGAATTCAATACTTCTAAAAGATAAAGAATTTATAATTGGTCCCTGCACATAGTATGCACATACTAAGTGGTATCTATTGTTGGCCTTTTTTATACTGTTATTATTGCAGTTGTTGGAAGGATTGTTAGTTGTTGTGAGGTGCCTGCGAGACAGTGGCCATCTCAGAGTGACCCTACATATAATAGGTGAGGCACTATTGTCAGTGCTTCTCTGCTATTCATAGGGTTTTCAATGGTAGATTGCTTTTTTGGGGTGAGAGTGGGTTTCTGGGTCCTTCTCCCAAGTCTACAGCACCTGGTGTTCCCAGGTGGTCTCCCATCTAAGTACTAACCAGATCTGCCCCTGCTTAGCTTCTGAGATCTGATAGGAACAGATGCCACAGCTGTATGAGATAAATCATATACAATATTCCACCATAATTGCAACCATATAACAGACAGTTAAAAAGGCAATCTTCTTTATTATTTTAACTTTTCAAGAAAAACCTACCCTACTAGTCATTTGCTGTCCAATAGGTTTTGTGAGAAATAGGTGAACTTGGTTTAGTTATCAGTTCTGAGCAAGACACTACATAAACATGAATTTAGCATCCATCATGCTTGCAACATGGCACTGAACAGTATTAAGACTACAAAAGAGATAATTCCTAGTCTTTGAACTTGGTGAGCTATCATGTACTTTCAGTAGAGCTTTTAAACAAACATTTGATTCCAACTCCAGAAAATTATTTTCCCCATACAATCTATGAAAAATCAAAGGATTTTGTACCACATTGTGTGGCTTGCCATCCATGTGCAGACAAAATGGAAATATCAGGGGGAGACTATGTCACCACTGAGACCTCTGCATTGACAAATTAGATTAAATCAAAGCTGGATAGAAGCACACCCATTGCTGGTGCAGGTGACCAGGAGTGTGGGTGTTTAAGGTAGTTGAAAGGGTCTCTCCCAGTGAACTGTTACTGACTAATGAAGATTCTTTTGTTCTTGCATTTATTTCCTCATTTCCAGACAAGCCTGTAAGTTCTCTTTCAAAGACAAAAATCTTCTCCTAAGAGACGAGAGGAAAAATGCAAAAATAACATGAATGCAGATGAAGTTCCTCCACTGAAATATTGATAGGTACAGCCAGATGATTTGAAGGAAGAACAAAACTCTTTAGATGGTTATTAAAACTTCAGTGCCTATATACAATATATCATTCCAGAGACTCACAAACAAAATTCACCCTTGTAGCAAATTATGTTGTGAAACAAATTTCCTACTCTGTACCACCAGACACAAGGTAGCTATCTACAATTTTTCTCTTCAGTATTTAATTTTTTTGTCTCCCAATAGTACCTAAATTCCATTTGGAGATACACTTGTCCCTCAATTCTATTCTGTTATAGCCAGTGATAGTGTGAGAGGGCATGTGACCTGTGCTAGTCCAGTCAGCTTAGACTTGGGAATGCTTTTTGGAAATAAAGGGACAAAGCTGTTGATCTCTCTTTAGCGGGTGGTTGAAGAAATTAAAACAAACAAACAAACAAAAACAAAAACCAATGCTCCAACAGCGAAAATGATCCATATAAGAAGACTAAGCCAAGAGAATTACAGAGAAAGCAGAGAAGTCCCTGTGATATTATGAACATGCAACAGATCAAACTATACCTGTATCAAACTATACCTGAACTCCATAGACTGTAGGACTTTTTAATTACTCATATCAGTCATCTTTTGTTCACCATAGTTAGATTTTTACCTCTCTTATTTCCAGTTTAGCTCATCACTACTGAGATAGAACTAAGTCATGAATACTACAAGAAGATGTTGTTGTTGTTAGGTGCTGTCAAGTCTGGTCTGACTCATAGCAACTGCATCTACAACAGAACAAAACACTCCCCAACACTGTGCCATGCACACAATCTGGCACTACATCTGACAGCATCTCTCTGCTATTCATTGGATTTTCAATGGCTAATTGTTTTGGGCTAATTGATGGGCTACTGGGCCCATCTCCCTAGTCTTAGCCTGGAAGCTTAACTGAGACCTGCCCACCTTGGGTGACCCTACTGTTATCTGACATAATAGGGGGTAGCTTTCAGCATCACAGCAACATGCACGCCCTCTCCATATGGCAAACTGACAGACTAGTTAAGGAACACTAATAGATATGGATGAAAATAATCTACCCAAAATGAAAGCAACAAGTTTATTTAATTGGTTCTATCAATTCTACCTTATAAGCTATGAAACCATACAGGAAATAACAGGAATTTCATCATTCTAAAATTAGAAACTCATCTTCCAATGCTACTTTTCTGTTTTCATTAAAAATTCTCCACTTACTTTTCACTCCTTTTTTTTTCCTAAGGCACATGCCTAGTGGTTATTTCATAATTCTTTTGTAAGAAAATGTCCCTTCTATTTTTAGAAATATTTAGCAGTATGCCAAGTAATCTGCTAAAAGCTTTTGATGCATTATTTCCATTATATATCACTACAACTCTGTCCTATAGTTATGCCCATATGACTGACAAGAAAGTAATGGTTCAGAAGAGCGAGTACATTGTCAAAACCACAGGTCTGAGGTGGTTCAAGGGTCATGTCAGTCTGGCTCCTTCGTCTATGCTTTTATATCATGAACCTTGCAGAATCATGGGAGTTCTACATAAGATCCAAGCACAGCATCTGACAAACAGCGCTCAGTATTTAGCAGTAATATGGAGCTGTGTGTTGGGAGATACAATTTCATTCTAAGATCTCTAGTCTGTGAATGAAAAAAAGTAAAAACCCCTCTGGATCTCTGTAGGGACAAAAGTCCCTGATGACTTATTTGGCCCATTCTCTCTTTCAGGTAAATATCTAAGAATTTTTGAGGGAAGCCTAAGTACAGGTTCAGTACCAGCTCTAGGGAAAAGGCCATGTGGGTGTCAATACCCACTGGCTGCCTCAAACCCATCAGTGACACCAGAAATCCTTAATATTTCCTCTCACTAAACACCTAGGGGATGTGCAGTGCCTCATCCCTGGCTGGACTGAAAGGCCCAGAGGAGCCTTACAATGAACAGTAGACAGACAGCCATGGGACCGAAGCCTTTAATACAGACAGAGCCTCTGTCCCTTCTTGGCTGCAGCAAACAGCAGCAGGGTTGGACCTGAAGTGATGGCGCTGTGCCGGCGAAGCACTTTGGCACATGCCGGGATATGAAAGACTCTAATGAGGCCCATTTCACAATTCACTGGCCACATGCATTAAGCAGGCAAAGATTTCTTCCTAACCTCCCCTGACCTCCCCTGATATATCCTATGGCCCAGGACTGCAACAGGGTCCGAACACCAGCCCACTTAGGCAGATCTCTCACTCCTCTTCCCTTGGCAGTGAAATAATCTGAGAGACAGAAGTTAAGCTTTAAAGAGATGGAGGCATTTCCAACTGCAGATCTGTCTCAGGGTCTATAGGAACCTTCCAGAGACCTGCAGTGCATGCTAATCCTTCCTCTGGTTTGGAGAGTGGGCTTCTTCATAGTAAAGTCATTCTTCTTTCTAATTGTCAGCGACTGCTGCCTTGCACTTGCCTGGAGCGATCCAATTAACATATCACCACAACACCAACCATTGTAATATGTTCTGTGTCCTACCAACAAGGGAAAGCCCCAACCCTGCTTCTAACCACAGCTTCTGTCTAATTATATCTTTAAGACATAAACAGACAGGGAAAAACAGTAACTGAGTAGAACACTGCATGGTTGACTCACTTTCTGCCTACAAGCTACCTCTTGGAGTTGGGATACATTTGATGTTAATGGGGAATGACTTGAAGAAAATATGAACAAAAGAAAGGATGAGGGGAGAAGAGGGAAAGGAATGAAGGAAAAGAGGCAGAGATAGAGGAGGGTAAGGAGGAGAAGGGAATGCTGCTTGCTGCTTTAGGGAATTGAAAACCATGTAACTTCTGCTGGAAATGATTGCCATGGCAACGTTCAAACAATACAGAAAAAGCCTTCATAGTTCCATTCTTGCCTTTCCCAACACCACCGGGTAGACGACGTTAATTCTTTTAGAGTGGCTTCTGACTTTCTGCCTTTTCAGTTAGTAAAAATCAGAGTCCCCTGGTTCCTTCCTTGTGATGCATTTGAATTCACTCACCCACGTACATGCTGGAGGGATTCTCTCTTGAGATCAGCTAACTCAATTATCAACATTTTCTCCTCCTAGATTAGAACAGCTGGGTCAAGATTATCCCTGCTTTCTCTTTTCCTCCCCTGGCTCTCATCTTCTACCCTCTCATCCCAAGATGGTGAAAAATTAGCACACTCAGGGATCTGGCTCAGATTCAACTGCAAATTTTTCAAAAGAAACACATCTGTACATTTTAAAAAGTCATTCACCTTTGTTAGAAACTCTATATCTTAGTTATTGATGTTCCTATTATTATTAAGAAACCATTAGTTCAAAGAACATGTCTGTTGTTCTGAAAATGAGTTTCTTAATACACTGTTGTTTTTCAGGCAAAAGAAACAAATAGTACACAAATGATCAGCTGCATTGACAGCAGGATATCTATTAAAGCATTACAAGTAAATCAATTAACTTGTTCTAAGCAGGACCACATCTACAGTAAGAAAGGATTATAATAATTAGGAGATAATACTAGTCATCATTTGTAGCCATAGCATCCTGGCAACCAATCTCACCTGATCTTAGAAGCTATGCAGGTTCCGCCTGGTTAGTTCTTAGATGGGAGATCCCTGGGAATTCCAGGTGCTATAGGCTAGGGAGAAGGACCTGGCAACCCACTCTTGAATCAATCTGTCATTGAAAACCTTATGAATAGCAGAGAACCACTGACATAGTGTTGGGCATGATATAGAGAGTGTTTCGTCTGTTGTACATAGGGTCACTATGAGTTAGATCTGACTCAATGGCACCTAACAACAACAACATACTAGTCACCAGAAGAAAAGGATGCTATCATTTTTAATCTGTGAACCTCCTTATTCCCTTCCCATTCCAATTTTATTAACAAATTAAAAAATATAATAAGACAGCTAAATTCTCCCACATTTCCTATCATTCTTGGGCAAAATTAATGACAGCAATCAAATAGGACACTCCCAAGAAAACAATGTGATTTAAGCAGTTTGTAGTTTGGAAAGAACCAAGGACTAAACTCATGACTGGCTCTTCTAAATAAAGCTTCCTCTGCATATTTTCCCAACTCCTCAAGGTTTATCATAAGAGATCTAGTAGTAAAGACATAATTGCTTTGGAAATCCCAGGATTAAAATTTGTTGAGAGGGGATGGTGAGATATGAAAGACATTGGCATTGTGAACATCAATATTAATGCCCTATCATTTATTATTATTATTATTATTATTATTACTATTATTATTACTATTTATTAGTCATTTCTAAGTGGAAAGAAATCATCTAAAGCTAGGAGAAAAACTTTTAAAAAGGACTTAATAGAAAGCAAATATTTCAACATGGTCAAGACATTTATCTTCCAAGACTCCAGAATAAAATTAAACTGTAATGGAATAGGATCTTACCATTTAACACTTTACTTCATCTAATTCAGTGTATTCTGCTGCTTCTCAAGAGAGAAAGTAGGACGTATCCTACCATAGCATGAACCCAAAGCAACACAGTTAAGAATGCACAGCTAAAACCAGGTGCTCATTTTTGTGCAAAATGGCTTCAACTGACTGATTTTTTTCTTAAGTAAGGAACTTTTAATAAGGAGAAGATGTTTTTCAATTTCTCCTTGATTGAGTCCATTTACAGGTATTCTTCCAAGTTGAAAATCATAGTCACAGATTTCTGACAGTCATTCCTGCTAGGAAGAAGGCCTAGTTCATCCAACTGTGAAGATGGTGCAGTGTACAACTCTAAAGGTCACCTTGAATTTTGTGAGCAATGGCCTTTGTAAGCAATGCCAATGAGGACTCTGCATTGCATAATCTTCAGTGAATCTATTAGCAGATATAAATTAAAATACAAATTTAGCACTAAAATATATTTAAAGAAATATTTTCAAAAATGGGATCCTCAAGGGCAACTACTATCAGTATTTCAAAAAACCAACTAAAAATCCTACATGTACTCATAAAATATCCTGAGGTAATTAAAGCACCTTTGCTTTTGGCTCAATTTATAAAGTGATGATTGGCAAGGACATGTTTTTTATTAGTAAAAATAGAGGAACAAATTGCAATGTAGTTTTATGCAAAGTAGATTTGAAACATGGATCCTTAGAGGAAAAATGAAAGTTAATAGTAATGGTAAAAACACTGAAAAAACAATGGTCTACATTATAAACCAAAATTAAAGGGATCTTTTAAACCTAAAGGTGTGTTGGATCATTCCATGCATTTATGGCTTCTACCAAGATATATTTTGACTCCTATATTAGTTAGATGTAGGAGATGGCAAGAGAAATATGATGATTTCCATTCCTAAAGGGACACACAATCTAATGGGTTTTAGCAAGGTAAGTAAATATGTTACATTAATGATAAGAGTCATCATAGGTTTATGAACAAAATGGTCAGTTACAGAGGACAGGAAGACTCAGTGGGCTTAAAGAAACTGGGAAAGATTTTCCCAGAGGAGGCAAGTTACCCTGAGACTTGACTTGAGCAAGTGGAGCGGCCCTCCCAAAGTTTGGACCAAATCTAACCCTAACCTAATGATAAGCAGGGCATATCTCCCAAGGAAAGAAACATTTCATATCGCAGGTAGGAAAGAAAGGGCTTGAATAGCCTTGCCAGACTGTATTGTCAAGAGAAGAGTATGGATTTTATTCTATAAATATATTCATAGAATACAGAGAAAGGGGTGTTCAGCTTTATTTCTTAGGATGATACTTCTGGAGGAAGGATGAATAATGGATTACACTGAAGCAAAATTGGTTTTATCAGAAAGACTAAAGATATCAAGGAGAGAAATGATGAAATCTGGACTGAGGTAATAGCAGGAAGGACAACAAAACTTAGTTCAAAGCTGGATTTCATGACTGGTTGAACAGGAGGGATGTTAAGAGCGATGGTATCAGAAACTGTAAATATAGCTTCCTGGGGGAAAAATATCACTTACAGTTGTACAAAGTTTGTGAGGCCTGTAGAAGACCCACATAAGTAAGCAGGATAGTGCTAGTGATAGAGACTTAGGAGTCTTGAGCACACACAGGTGGCTAGAAATGGAATTTCATCTCTCAAGAAAAAAATAAAACCCAATTGACACCTTGTAGGAATTCAGAGTCAGAAGGGAAGCCCTCCACATTTTAAAGGGCAGGGTGGGAAAACAGGAACAGGAAGAAGAGAAATGAATAAAGAAAGTAATTAATGAGCAATGCCTCAAACTTCTGGAAGAGCTTCAGGAATCCAGAGGTGGACAATGACATCAAGTGCTACACAGAGATCAAACATTGGAAGACCACAATTAATCACTGCATGGTCACCGTCAGGGGCAAATCTGGCCTATGAAGTGTTCCATCTAAAGTTAGAACTTATTAGAATTGACCTTATTTCTCATACAATTTTGAATTTATTGATACTCGAACAGGATTTTACAAAGCTTTTCACTCCCTTAAGATATGTTGGGTAAGTTAGGATAACTTTTTCTAGGTCTTTCTTAGAAGCTATCCCTTTCTGAGTTTGGGGTACTTAGTGGATATTACTGAGGACTGACAAAAATATGCAAAGTACATGACCTAACCAGATAGAAAGGGAAACTGGAGGCATCCCAATCCTAATGAAAACATTCAAATGAGTAAGATTATATGATAATGAGCTGCCACATTTATTTACTACCAAGTCAACAAATTTGAGTTTATTGATTCTGGTTTAAGTTAGGAGACAAGTAGTTTCCATTCCCAGTTCCACTATTTAGTTGCTTTAGACAAATTACTTAGCCTCCTTGGGTTTCTGTTCCTTAAGTGAGGATTCAGGAGAAAAAAATACTTGTTATATTCCCAACATGGTGTTTGGTGTATATCAAATGCTCAATAAATAGTAGCTGCTATTGTTATTATTATGCCTATCACCCCATAAGTGTTGGAAACTGCCCAAACTATAAAAAGCTGCCATAAGCCTGTATACTAAAGTTAAAATAAAAGTACATTCACTTTATTTATATAAGTTTTTCATCATTTTAAGACTTCATTATGAATTCAGAAGCATTGGAAAAAATATTAAAAGTAATATTACCAACTTTGATGATAAAGTTGGCAAAAAATCCTAAATTGCATACTCTGTAAATATAATGCAAAGAGAGACTATCAGTTAAATGTCCCCATTTCTACAGAAAACAAGCAGATTTCAAAAAAAGAGAGTTACTACTTATCATTATCATTCATGTGCTAAATACTTGCACAACTGGTTCTCTTGAAATAACTGCAGAAAAATGATAGCAACTTTTACAGTTGAGAAAACTGAGGTTTAGTGAGTTTAATTGGCAACTTAGGATCTACCAGGTAGCATGTGTTAAGACAAAGTTGGACTCTAATGTTTGCTCATTCCAAAGCTCACAGTATATCTCCTACTAATATTCTAATTATTTCTTTCACCCTATTACCCACATACTTGCCATTATAATGTTAATCTCACATTTCTCACGTGACACCAGGTAGTTTTCTTCCAGATTTTAGTAACTAGTTGTCTGAGATCATGGATTATCTATTTTTGATTCCTGTTGTTGTTGTTGTTGTTGATGTTGTTAGGTGCTGTGGAGTCTGGTTCAACTCATAGTGACCCTTATAGGGTTTTCAATGGCTGGTTGTTTAAGGATTGCCTTGGGAGTGGATTGCAATGTCTTTCTTCTATCTTTGAGATGCTGGGAAGCAAATGTGGGATCTCAGAGACTGCAGAGCAGCACTCTACCAACTGAGCTAAATCCCAGCTCTCTTTCAATTCCCTAGGAGTCTTGAATTCCTAGGGTGTCAGTTATGAACCCAGAATCCCAAAATCTTAGTGCCTGAAGTAACCTTAGTTTTAATCTTTACTTAATGGGGAGAAAATAAAAGACCTAGACTGGTGATGTGAGTTGTGCAAAATGTCACAGTTCATTAATAACAACACTAAATGTAAGAATAACCTAGTATATCATGTAACTCTCATATCTCAGCATAGACAGTATACTCACTGATATTTCTCAATATTTTCTACAGATTGCCAAATACTAGACTTCATGTTTATATGTTTGTACTCAGATGTGTGTGTGTGTGTGTGTGTGTGTGTGTGTGCACGCACACACATGTGCAGGCATTTGAGTGCTTTAGAAGGGTTGTTTCTTAAACTAAGTGCAATTATCCAAGGAATATTTATCACATGCATACTATTTACCAGGTGTTCCTCTGAGCTGCTGAGGATATGCCAGAGAACAAAATAAAACTGTTGTCTTCAGAGAGTGTTACAAGCACATTGTCTCAGTCACAGATCTGCCTACTCAAATTTCAATGGTCAAATTTACATTTCCCAAGAGAAATAATCTTGAATAAAACAAAGACAGGGCAGGTTCTTGATCCTCTTACTGAGTCTTTTAAGTTATAACATACAAAATCATTAAATTTTTGCACATATATTATAAAGTACTTGACAATTTAACCAAAGTTTACATGGATAGAGCACATATTTTACACAATACACAAAGGCATTGGAAAAAAATATCAAAAGTAATATTACCAACTTTGATGACAAAGTTGGCAAAAAAAATCCTAATTTGCATACTCTGTAAATATAATGCAAACAGAGACCATCAATTAAATGTCCCCATTTCCCAATCTTTGCTGAGGGAATGATACTCACTAAGAAACTTCCAAGTATTTTTGAAGCTGTACAACCTTGACAAAAATGGCTATAACTATTTACCGGTGACTCGAAATTTAATACTGTCTATATATTTGTCCTTTTTTAGAAATCTATGGCTGAGAGATCTGGGATTAACAGGTTCCTCTCAATGGAGTCCTAATCTGCTTTTTTTTTTCAAACTATGCATTATCTAAACTTAATTCAGAGATGATCAATTTAAACATGTAGTTATTTAATGCTTGCTATTCATGAGATATGAAATATGATTTCATCCTCACAGTATCCAGCTCCACAAAATTATTATTACCTCTATTTTATAGATAAGCAAATAGGCTCAGGGAGGTTAAATGGTGCAAGTAACACATTGGCCCAGTGAAAACCCTGAGTATCTGAATTATCCCTAATTTCTTTATCATCTTTAGAAAGCACACAAAAAAGTAAAATTTGTGAAATTGGAAGAATTCTCACATACCATTTCACTTCCTCTTAAGGTAAGTGAAAATGGGCAATTTTAGGGTGCTTTTCCAAAGTTGGCAGTGATTCCAGATTATTTAAACTCAAGAAATAATATAAAAATCCAACAGGCAACCCACCTGCCTGAGAGTATATTATTATCCACAGATATGACATCAAAAAAAAAAAAAAACAAACAATAATTACAATAGCAGGATTCCTTTTTTCTTTAAAGGAAGGAGAGTTCTCAGGAAGCATATTGAGGAAGTAGACAGAGAATAGTCTACTACTCTAGAGAATGAAATTATGAACAACTACCATGACTGAGTACCTCAGAAAAACCAATGGGAAGTTGCTGTTACAAAATTTGCACATGCAAACAATAAGACTTATACATCTGCATTAAATCTTCTTGATTCCATACATTGTATTAAGCCTTTAGCCTATTACAAAGTAAAGATATTGTTTAGCTAACATTTGATTTATTATGACTAGGAAGGCTGTGAATCCAAACCATCAACTTTGGGGCCTTAAGATTAGTAATAGAATTTTTAACCATCTAATTCAAACTATCTAATGGCATAGACATTTGCCTTTATTTTCTGCATTCCAGGTCTAGACTCTGCCATCTGTACCCAAAGGATACCTTTAAATAGAAGAGCTATCTTATGCAACTTTTAGACCCAAAGTACACAAAACACAATAATAGCATTATTTTCCACTAAATTTTCATTGAAGTATTTTGGCAAACATTTATTTTTTTCTGAAATTTTTGTAAAAATTCATGATTTACAGTTTCTGGTCGGAGGCAGTATTTTATATCTAAGGTGATATATTGCAGACAGTCTGTCTTGATAAGATATGGAAAAAGTAACTGGACAACTAATGTAAACTACACAATCCCTAGTTCTCAAGTGTCACCACTAGTACTGTTAAAAGTGCTCAGTCAGGCTGTATTTATTCTCAGGAAGCTAATTCAAATTAATTAATCCAAGAATAACCATAACAGACAGCAATCCTGAGAGGGCCTATTATGCTTGGGCTTTGCATATCATTACTTGTAACTCACAAAACAATCCAACAAATTGGATATCATCACTCCCATCCAACATACGAGAAGAGTTGAGGGCCAGAGAAATTCAAAGTGATGCTCAAAGGGCACAACTATTAAATCGCAGGAGGAAGAAATCTGACATGGTAACTTCAAAACCTGTAAAAGCTAGCAGCTTTCTGGGACTGTTGGCCTCAGCAGACCCTATTATCTAAGTACTTACTCATGAAGACTACTCAGTCGACTCCAACTTTGACCTGAAATAAACTAATCAGATATAGTTCCAGTTTTCCTATGGGCACAATTCTATTCTTAGCCCATGAACAATTATAGGGACAATTCTGACTACCAAACTAAAGGAGCTAAGCCCCAAACTCAGTTTATGTGCCTAAGCGTAATGCTGGTGAAGTGATTCACCCCATGAAAAACATCCTTACATGCCCTACCAGTGGAGGTGGGTGGGAGGACACGTTTCAGCCCACAGTTTTAAACACATCTCCTCCCCTTCTCTCTCAGGACTCAGGATGTCTGCATGTGTGTGTTAAGTGTGCAGGGGACAGGAAGAGAAGGACAATATCAAGGAGAAAAAAGCACCTGGAAGTCTAATTGGAGTAGCATTGAAGAAATTTTGGTATCAAAAAAAGATAAACAGCAAAACAAAACAAAACCTCCCCCAATTGGTGGACCCAACCTGATTGCAAGGCTAGATTCCTGTGAAGTGTGGGAGTTGAACTACAAAGTAAAAACCATCAAGGTACATCTTTCTCTTACTTTTTTGTCAGTTGTACTAAGTTACAGCTGATCAGGACTTCATATAATTTGAGTCATTCGATGACTATGAATGATCAATTTACAGTGGTCATATAAACAAAGAAAATAAATGAAAAAAAAGAGAATTATGGTAAGCTACGTGGAAGACTTCAGAGAGCTCTGGAGAAAAAATCATGCACAACTGTTCTCATAGGTTGGTAAATTTATTGCTTGATCTGTGTCCCAACAGGAAACATTTGTCCAGAAAAATAAATTAGAGAAATGCTCGGCTGTAGGCTAGTTTAGTTAAGAAGTAATGAAAAGGGTAAGAATAGATGATGAAAGCAAAAGCACAGACTCAGATGCTTTTAGCAGGGTGTTTCTGGTTTCTATTATCACTTCCCTAATATAAATCTAACTCCACAGTTCTTTAATGACTCTCTAGGGTCCACCACTCATAGGATTAAATGTGCTCTGCACTAAGAAGGGACCCACAATACAGATGCTTTCCATCTCCTTTGGGATAGGCCAGAGTTGTGGATCTTACTTAGTTAGTGTATTAAAGCCAGAGCTTTGTGAATGATAAAAGGTGTGGGAGGGGGGCGGTCAGGAGGGATGTTGGAGTTTACAACCCTTAAGGTTTAGACTGGCAGAAGTTTATTTTACAGTCAGGTCCACTGTGGAGCTAGGTTTGGTAGAGAGCTGCTCTGCACTGTCTGAGGCGCTGGGTTCGATTCCCAGCATGACAAAAATGGGAGAAGGACCTGACAGCCCACTCCTGAAAGCAATCCCCAAACACTCAGCCACTGAAAACCCCACGAATAGCAGAGAAGCACAGACACGGTGCCAGGCATGGCATAGTGTCAGGGAGTGTTTCATTCTGTTGTGTGTAGGGTTGCTATGAGTCAGATCTGACTTGATGGCACCTAACAGCAACAACAGCAGGACCTCTGTACCTTCCTCTAACCCCCTAATGAAGACAGCAGCTGTGGGGATAGAAGTACCCACCCTCTGTATGACTGATTGCTCTCCACTTTGGATTCAAAACTTGTCTGCTGTTCTGAGGCTTGTGTGAGTTACCTGTCTCATACTGTTTGGCCATCAACCAAAGAGTTATAGTTTCTGTAGGCCTCAGTTTCCTCTTTTATTGGCACGAAATCTCAGAGGAGTCTTATGGCTCTAAAGTTATAGGAGTCTATGACTCAAATAGAAGGCGCCAGAGAGGACTAGAGATGGGTGCACAGGAAGAGTACTGTAAAACAGGCCATTTCCCTGGTTTGGGTAGCTGTGGGGGTGGAAGGAGGTGATGCTGTAGGCCCTGAGCCACTCTTAATATTTTCAACCTTTTCTTTTATTTACTTATTTTTCTTTATTAGCCTCTTTCCTCCAAGACAAAACTGACTACACTTTCTTAGTTACCACAGCTCACTAGATTCCTGCCTTTCTCTCAAGAGCTGTGTCCTAGTGATGTAGAGAAGGTTTCTGGAGAAACCCAAGCCAATTGCCCAAGTCCTTTACAACCTATGGGCAGCCTCTCTGTTATCGCAAGAAGGCACAGGTAGAAGGGGGTGGGTTGAAGACAGTGGGCCTCCTTGTTTCCTTCTTAGCACTGCTGAGAACCCTGTCATGTGAAGACCACGTTTGGACGTGTGGGCAAGAGAGACTATGGCAAGTGCAGCCCTCTCTCTACCAGCATCCTCCCCTGTGCTCACTCTCCCTCCTACAGCCTACCCACCAGCCAGGAGCCATCCTTCCCCTCTTTGGGTTATTATATTTTTATGTTAATATATAGTGTGGATCTGCAGTGTCAGGTTGGTTAATGCAATTTAAATTGGGTCCCTTCGATTTCCAATAGCTAAATGTTTGTGCCTCTAACTCCGGGGCTTGCATGTAACTTAAATGCATTCTAGAATGTCAATCACACAGTACCTGCACCCCACACTGCAGCAGCTTTCTTAGGGAGATTTTTGTTCTCCTACTGAACATTTAGGAAGGCATTTACCGAGGATGCAGACAACCTGCACCATGATAGCAAACCTGCTTATGGACGAGCACAGCCTGATAAAAAAAAAAAAAAAAAAAAAACGTGGGCTGCCCTGTCCCTTATTTCCTGGCCCAGGAGCAAGGTCTTTAAAAACCACATTAAGGAGGAGAAGGGATAAAGAAAATCGGAACACTTAATTAATTACATTTTTTTCACCAATAAGTAAGAAAATAAGGATCACTCACTGTATCTCAGACCCATCACAGCAACATCCAGCTGGAAATCCAGGTGGTTAAGAATAAGAGAAAACGCATGATCTTGACACCAAAAAGAAAAAAGAAAAAAAAAGAAAGAAAAAGAAAAAAAAAAAAGAAGGTTGATGAAGAAAAAATCCAACTGCAATTATCCGTCAATTTTAGTCCACATAGGCACAAATCCAACTGTGCTCTGCTGGTTTCTCTCCCCCAATCAATGCCTCATTCTGCCGCGGTCAACTTTTCTTCACTGAAATTTCTTTGCAGATGTATTATTAATTTCCTCTCCTCTTGTGGGAAATTCAAAAAAGAAGGGGGAAAAAACCCACCACATCAGGTCTTTACTTTTCTTTGAAAAGCCCCAAACTTTTCATTCCAAAAATATCTCCTTGGCTTACTTTCTCCTTTATAGAGAAAAATGAACAACATACTTTTTCTCTGTGGATCCGCGGTTCTCCATTTCCAATCATCCTGGGGGTGGGGGGGGAGCTGTTTTATTATTATTTATGTCAGAACACACCAACCCCCGCAGGTCTGACAGTGGTTTATTTCATTTTTCAATGCTCCCTCTGTGCACACATACACATTTGTGTTAAGATCTTGGTCTCACACGGAAAAGCTTCGTTCTTTCTTCTCTCTTGCACAATCAGTTTATCCACTGCGTTAGGCTCCAAGAGAGAGCTGCGTCCCGCATCCTTCATTTTTGCAAGGCACCCAACAGCCACCGCCACCAAAAGAAAAAAGAAAGTCTTCTTTTACATCGTCGATTCCTTTGCCCAGCCCCCTCTTCGGAGAATTTGGGGATCAACTCCCCCCACTCGCTACCCTTCCGGCCGGCCCGTTCGCCAAAGATCTGATTAGATTTCTCATCACAATCCAGTGCGCAATCGGATTTGGGGGTTTAGCCACCCGGCCGGCCACCTTCCCCTCTCCCCTCCAAACTCCCGGTTATATCCTGTCTCCTGCCCTCCACCGCCTCTGCAATTTCATAATCTCACGTTAAATGGAGTGCGGGGGGCGGGGGAGGGGGAGGGGGCGGAGGTAGTGGAGGAAAATTTCAAGGCTCCGTCAGCTGTCAAGAAGAAACCCATTCCTCCCCCTACTTTTTGCTTTTCTTTTTCTTTTTCTTTTAAAGGCTCGGGGTGGCTTTCGCTCGATCCCCGCCCCCACCCCCCGATCCAGATCCTCCAGGTGTGGCAGAACTCAGTGGTCAGGACTGGAATCACGGGGTGACGTGTGATGCGGTCCGTCGCCAGTGGCCCCTGCCGGCCCGCGTGTCTCCTTCTCCTCCATCAGCGGGCAGCAGATCCGGGGGCGCCGCGGAGATGAAGTTCAGGCTGTTTTTTCTTTCTTTCTTTTTCCTTTTCAAATGGGTAAAAAGAAGCGGTGGGACAGACCAGGTGTTAGGTAAATTTGTTAAAGGAAAAAAAGAAAAGAAAAGAAAAAAAGAAAAGGAGGAAAGAAAACAAACAGGAATGAAAGGGGTTAAAAAAAGATCCCTAATCGCTGGCTCTTCTCATCCTTCTCGGATGAAACTGCAGCTTTGATCTCATTTCCAGCTGCGCCGAGTACACGTCGGAGCCACAAGTTGGTTCCTCTCCGCGCAGACCTTCCGGATGCCAGCCGGTCCTGTGCGAGGGGACGCGTTCTGGGGCGCGCAGCTGCTCCGCGCCGACCTCAGCGCCATCGCCGTGGTTCACACAGGCTCCCCGCACGGCGGAAATCCCAGTCCCCTGCCATCCACTTCAGCTTGAACTCGCTTCCTCCCTCTCCCGTTCCTCTCTCTTCTTTTTCTCCCCCAAAATAAATGTGCTCTCTCCGCCGGCTGCACCTTCTATCAGTCTAGTCTTTCTCTCGACCAGTGCCACGTCCAGTTGGTGTGGGGGTCCCAGCTCCCGAAACCTCTCGGACTGCAGTCCCTTTCCCTCCTCTGTCCCTCTTTCTCTCCCCTTTCCTTTTCCCTTTCTCTCCTAGTGATCAGTAAAATACAATTACCCAATTACCTCCCATCATCTTAGCAGTGATTGGTCAATTGCATTAACACTTGAAGTCAGGGAAGAGGGGATTGGAGCCACTGAGGTGTGGCACTGCTGCCACCTGGAGGTCAGATCCAGAACAGCGGCGTATCCAAGCCACCTCCCGCCCCTGCCCCCAATTTAGGAGTTTGGTAATAAGCAATAAAATTCGGGCTGTGTGGGAGAAGTAGTCAATTTTTTAGAAAAGCCTGCCTGTTTTCATTGGAAATCCAGATGTTTTGAGCTATAGAGAAGACCTCAAAGTCAAATCACCACGAAGTTTCAAAATTATCAACAAACGCACAAAACTGTTGCTTTCAGATTGCAGGGTGAGAGCCTCTCCGAAGGGGAGCAGGGTCGTCCCTAAGTAAGGATTAAACGCGGTACTATCAGAATTGGTTCATCAGAAGAATCGGGAATCGCTCTGAAGCAACTGGGGAAGGAGTATGTGGTCGAGGAGGATAATCTCACTCCGAGGAAGCAACTGCAAAGCTGAGATAGGAGCCTTCAGCCTAGGAAGTGTTGCAGTAAATTGGCCTGTTCAGTCTGTACAAGACATTCAGGACAGCTTGACAACTCAATTCCAACGTCCCTCGCTTCTGGATGTAGGCTTTTCCATCAACTCGTGTTAGAGGAGCAGTTGGCACACTGCAGCCTCACCGGCTTTCCTAAGACGGAGGGACTTGGCCCACAAAACAATATTCATTCTATATTCATATTGCCCGCTTTCTGCCCTATATAATGATCATAAGGCTCTTTCTGTGAGCTATGATTATTCATTTTATGTCATTCAGGCATGGGATTTGAGATATGAAGAAGAGAAAATTAGGAATGTAATTCAAACAATAACAAACCCATGTCTATTGGGGGAAGAATGTCTGCAGCCCTACCACTGTGGCCTCCGATTCTGTCAGATCTCAGAAGCTAAGCGGGATTGGGCTTGGTTAGTACTGGGATGAGAGACCGCCTGGGAACACCAGGTGCTGTAGGTTTGGGAGACGGAGCCAGCAACCCACTCCCAAAAAGCAATCCGCCATTGAAAACCCTGTGAACAGCAGAGAAGCATGACAACTGTTTCGCCTGTTATAAGTAGGGTCGCTATGAGTCGGACAGGGACTCTATGGCACCTAACAACAGCAACAGCAACAATATGGGGGAAGAAAATAGATTTCATTGTTTTGTATTCCCTACATAATAATCTTTGTGTTGAATTTCTTTATTTTTGAGAGTTCAGAATATGCTCTCAGTTTTGAAATGGTCTTAAATAAAATGAGTGAACCATAATGAGAAGTGGCATCAGGCAAAGAGAACATTTTTACTAAGCAAACATCAGAGGCATATCCCAGTTTGCACCAAATGTTCTTTTCCTTTTTTCTTTTCTGTTGCAATTATAGTGTATATGTATGTGTGTATGTATGTATATATACATATATGTGTGTATGTATGCATATATATGTATATATATGTATATATTTCTTTGCTTAGACTTAAAAAACTTACACCTATAAATTTCTTTGGGGGCTAAGGATATGCTATAATATGGCTTTTATATGTCAGTACTTGCAAGGGGAAAGACCTTTCCTGACACATAGGTTTATCATAATTTATTATAATTTCTCCATATTTTTGGAGAACTATGATATAGTTATGAGTCACATCAGAATGTGAATTTTTTGAGAAGTACTGGCATAGCTTGTATATTTAAATGAATATTATATCAATGGTTTAAAACACTAGTATGAAATTGATTGTAACTACTTTGTGTTGTTCAATTATGGTTTATCAATTAATAAACCATTAAAAGTATATTAACTAGTTTCTCTAGATGGATTTAGAGGAGTCTGCCTTTCCATACTGAAGTAAACGGGAATGTATTTGAAATGAAAAATTTCTTTTTAGAGAACCCAGCATTAAGGGAAATACCAATGATTTGTTTATTCAGAGATGGTTATTAGTGATCTACTAGACAGCTTTAACAACGTTCAGCATGAATTAATCTATCAAACAAACAGCAGGGACAGATCGGTGCTAGTTAGCCCAAAGGAAGAAGGAAAGATTTCCTATTCCTGTTTACCTTTGCATTCATCAGCTATAATCCCACATCTGCAACTCTTTTACTCTATACGACCTTGAATTAATCATTTGACTTCCATTTTTGGATTCAGATTCAACCAGGAATTATTGAGAATCCATATGCATGATCTTGTGCAGGATTTCTCTCATATGTTACCTTATTTAATACTCAAAAACACTTTCTGAAAGTATGTGAAGGTGGAGAATGTGAAGTTTAAAGTTATATACTTGGAAAATGAGCCAAATTTTGAACCAACATCTACACAATTCCAGTTCTTCAATTTTGCCTTAACTTCTAGGGTTTGTAAGACCTCTAAGACAGTCATGAACATACAAGCTGTGATTATCAGCACTAATTTCCAGAGGTGAATTTGTAACCCACTGGAGAAATGGCACTGGTGCATTTGTCACTGAATGGCCTTACTCAAGGAAAATTAAAACAAGTAGTAAACAAGCTTTCATAAAAATACACATGCAAATTTAATTGTTAATAACAACATAAATGTAGATAGTTAAGCAGTAGAAGTTGTCAGATATTGTCAACAAAAACAGGGCATGTGTTCAAGAAATAATTATCAAATAGTTCCTATCTTCATACTCCCCATTTATCAGTCCATCTAGATAAAAAATCATGGACAGGACAAAATGTCATCACAATGAGAAGATTTAGGATAAAAGTTGGCACAGTACTGGCATGGAAGTTTTGTTCTATGGACATAAAGAATTGTCCACTAGTTCTCTGGTTTTTGGGGACTTGGGTCGTAAAACAAAATTATCTTATTATTTCACTGCACGTTGGTGCCAATAGTTAGTGTAATCTTTAGCAAACAGCAGGGGATAGAATCTTGTAATCAAAAGTGCAAAATAACCAATAGTGTGGATTCAGTAACTTTGTTCAAAAATAAAGAGAACGTGGATTTGTGTATTATGTTTGTTAATTGGATTTAACAGGCTTCAGGCCACCCTATTGAAGGGTCATACATTCTGATGGTTGGAGTCCTCACTCTATGTTATACTTCATTGGAATATATTTCCTTCTCATTTTCAGTACTATTATACAGGGATCAGAATATACTGTGGAATAAATGTATCAAGCTTGCCTCTGTACTTTACATACTATGATGAGAATTTCATTAAATTAACTTCTTTTTTGTAAACCTCTTTGACATTAAAATACCAGATTTTGTAGGAATTTATGGCATGTACGGTGCTAGACAGTATTCCATAGAGATTGTTTTCTAAAACTATAAGACATCCTAACAACCATCTATTCTTTATTCCTTGGAAATAGAGATGAAGATCCTAAGATCCAAGTGGGTGTACAAATATTTGCTTTTTTAAAAAATTATAACCTATTTTGATAGCTACCCCACTGCTCAGCCCTTGGCCTTTATAGTCTTACTTTTCTGTGCTCTCATACTTTTTTCAAAAAAAAAATTGTACTAACAAGCATTTAATGAGAGTTTAAAAGTGGCAAATACAGTTCTAAATATGTTACAGATTTCAACTCATACTATCCTTCCAATGGTAGCTACCATTACAATGCCATTTTATAGATGTTAAAATTGGAATTAAGGTTAAATAAGGCCACCCAGATAGACAGTGAAGGAGGCAAGATTTTAATTAAGGTTCCTTCATTCCAGAGACTGTGATTGTTAGCAACTACTTGTGCTGGGTGGAAATGATATACTCATATCTATACCCCCAAAATTGTGATTAGTTTCCTAAGAGCATTTTTGTATTTTCAGTGCTTTGCACATTGAGTGAATAAATATCTAAGTTTGTGACTTTAGGTGATGGAAGCACCTACATGTCTTTTCTTTCATCCAGAATTTTCTTCACTATATTTTCCAAGGGCCGGGATTTAGCTCAGTTGGTAGAGCGCTGTGCTGCAGTCTCTGGGGTCCTGAGTTCTATTCCCAGCACCGCAAAATGGGAGAAGGACCTGGCAATCCACTCCCAAGGCAATCCTGAAACAGCCATTGAAAACCCTATGAGGGTCACTATGAGTCGGATACTGACTCGATGGCACCTAACAACAACAACATGTTTTCCAAATTGTTAAAAAGATGAGCTACCTATTACAATCATTGAAACAGATAATCAAAGCAAAAATGCTATCAAAAAGATGATTTCATCAGAGAAGTATATAACTGCTAAAGCAGTTAGCAATTTATGCATAATAATCTATTCCATGGCTGCAGCAGTACCACCACGGCATTCAATCCTGTCAGATCTTGGAAGCTAAGCAGGGCTGGACCTTGTTAGTACTTCCATAAGAGACAGCCTGGGAACACCAGACACTGTAGGCTTGGGAGAAGGACTCAGCAACCCACTCCCAAACATCAATCATCCATTGAAAGTCCTATAAAAAGTAGGGAATCACTGACCATAGTGTTTCACCTGTTGTATGTAGGGTTGCTATGAGTCAGACACCAACTTGACAACACCAAAAAACAACAACCTATTCCGTATCTTGGCACCTGATATAATCAATCAGTTGTTATTTCTCATGAGTCTAAAGGCCAATCAGAGATTGGTTAAGGGATTCTTCTGATCTTGACAAGGTTCACTATTTGCTAATCGAGAATGGTCTTGACTAGGGTCACTGAACAACTCAACTCCATTCCATGTACCTCTCTAACTTCATCAGTTTGGACCAATGGTATTTCTTAGCAATGACAGAAGTATGAAAAAGTGAGCAAGAAGGGATAAATTCACATGTTTTCAATCTTCACTGTTGATCAAATTTCCACCTGACAAAGCAAATCACTTGATTGAACCTATTATAAATGAATGGGGTAAGTCATCCCACCTGCATTGGTAACTCATTGTAAAATTATGTAATGAAAAAGACTAGAGAACCAATGTGATCAATGCAATCAGTCAGTCTCTGTCCCTTACAAATGTCAAGTTTCCTTAGTGGTTACTTGGATTTACCAGAAAGGAAATTCTCCATGTGAGGGATTATTCAATCAGTCATTGGCTTCAACATATATGTCATAATCTCCCATTGTGTGCAAGGTATTATGGGAAGCATCACAAACTCCTTGATTACTTCCCATTTTCCTGATGATATCTTGTGGGTGGTGTTTCAGGAATGGCTCACAAATCTACCCAGGCCTCTTTTTCACTTAGAGAGACCATGCTCAGTTTCCTATGTAGAGTCTTTGCCACTGTTTCTTCTTGCCCGTTCTACTTCATCTACTAGTTAGCTTGGGGGAAAAAAGCAAATGAGAAAGTGTAAAGAAATGAATAATAAAGGAAAAAGATCTGTTCCATATGTGGTAAGAAGAAACCATAACACTGGGAAAACTATTCACAATGCGTAGAAAAAAAGTCATATTCTAAATACATGATAGTCCTTAGGCATAGCTAAAATGAATGGAGGAAGTACAAGAACATTCAGTCTGAAGAATAATTGGCTACTTTAAAACACTTATTGGTATCCACATTGCTTAGCACAAGGTTTGGCTCTTTGGCTTTTTAATAAATTTTAATTGACTTGATGAATGAACTGTCCATTTCATTGGGCAAGGAAAGTAGATAGATAGTAGTTAATGCTAATTCAAGAAGTAAGGATATAATATAGTCAGAATTTTACCAGATGTAAATGTGAAGAGCTGAGGATTGGGGTAGGGGTAGGGCAGAAGTGGCAGTAACTCTCTCTACAAGGTAGCAGTTCAAGAGGACTTCACAAGCAGAAAGCTTTATGTGTTAAAAGCTTCATAGACATGAATACACAGTTACTGGTTTGAGGATTATCCATTTTTGCAGCCAGAGGACAGAAAACAAGATTTTTTTTATTAAAAATTGCCCATCTAGAGCATATAAAGAACTAAAAAAAATAAATAAAAAAGAGCAAATAATCTAATTAATAAATGCACAATGGAAATGAATGGAATCTTTTCAAATGAAGAAATACAAATGGCCAATAAATAAATCCATGAAAATGTGCTCAATATCTGTAGCCATGCAGGAAATGCAAATCAAAATTACATTGAGATTCTATCTCAACCCTGTTAGAATGGCTATCATCAAGAAACAACAATAACAACAAATGCTAGTGAAGATATGGATTCACTGCTGGTGGGAATGCAAATTAGTCCAGCCATTATGGAAATCAGTATGGAGGTTTCTCAAAAGACTGAAAGTAGAACTTCCATATGATCCAGCAATACCACCTCTGGCTGTGTACACAAAAGAGTCAAAAGTTGCTTACTGACCACATGTTTATTGCAGTACTACTCTAGACAATCAAATTATAGAACTAGCCTAGGTGCCCATTAATGAATGGATGGATGAAGAAAATGTGGTATATGCATACACAACAGAGATTTATTCAGCCATAAAAAAGAATGAAATTATGTCATTTTCAGGAAAAATGGATGGACCTGGAAATTATCATGATAAGTAAAATAAGCCTGACTCTGAAAATAAATATCATGTGTTTTCACTCATAAATGGAAGCTGGCTGATGAGAAAGGGAAGGATGATTTGAAACTGAAAGGGGAAATTTTAGAGATATAGAGGAGGGAGAAGAGGGAGAGGGTTAAAAAAGAATAATGGAGGGGGTGAATATGCTGAAAGCAATATACATATACATATATATATATATATACACACACACACACACAAATATATATATATATATACACACACACACACAAATATATATATATATATATGTCATAATAAACATAACAAAGTCCTTTGTACATTAAATGTGCCGTAATGAAAATTGTCAGCCTCAAATTAGCAAATTTGAGGTCAACAAACATATGCTCGGCTAAGGGAGAGGTGATCAATTACCAGATGCTATATAGATATCCAAGAGTCCATATTTTGAAAATAGTTTTAAATTTTTCTTCTGAGGAAGGTATCTACTGCAGAAGAGGCCTGGGAAGGAAAGGCATTAATGAAGTGAGTGAATCCTCTTGTGGGAGCATTCTTCCTTTTTCAAATTACACTAGGCAACATGACAAATTCTAGGAGCAACTTAGTAAGGAGAAAGACTAAAGACTATGGCAATCAGTCAATTTGAAATTGATTTAGATCCAATTACATTCTAGGAATCTTTTTTAAATGGGGACCACAGCCCTTGTAAAACAGTTTCCTTTATCAAATGTTTCTAAAGGAGATAGTATTTGTGAGTAGATACTAGACGACAGTATTTTTGTGCAATCTAAATTAGGAATCTTTGTACTGGGAAGAAAATTGCCTATAAAGGTATCTTTAAAACTCCACCAGGAATTAGTAGATGGTGTGAATCCAGTTGTGTAATTTGAGAAGACAGCTGCATTTTATCCAGCTAAATCAGCACTTGATACTAAACAACTACTTCACAATGTCACTTTATTTCAGCTTTAGCCATGCAGTGCAGATTCCAGAACTGATACCCTTATTTTCCTCACTATATTACCATTGTACTTTCCAGAAATGAAGTGAATAGATTTCAAAATCCAGTTCTCTTCCCATTGAAGTTTCCTTAGCACATCTGTGATTCTAGGCTTCAGCTGATAGAGTAGCACATGATGTAGACAATGATAAATAAGATGCACTTTTTTCTGAATTTTTAAATTTTCTTTCTTTATTTTCTTTCTTTATTTATTTTGTGGTACTTGAGGTTTGAACCCAGGCCCTCACCCATACTTTGCAAGTATTCTACCAGTAGTAAGCACCCTAGTCGATTTATGAGTCAGAGACTGATTAAGCTATGCAGGCTGCCTCTGGCCTCAAACACTTAATCCTCCACCTTCCACCTTCTGGGTTGCTAAAATGACAGACATGTACCACAGCAGCAGATGATAATCTGCATTTTTAAATGTTCTTAACATGCAAAACAGTTTTAAGGGAAAAAATTGCCCATGGGATGCTACAGGTTTGTGGAATAAAGCTATTGTATTTACACTGAAAATGAAGACAGTTTTATCACATGACTAATATAAAATTCAGGCTGGGATTTATCTCAGTTGGTAGAGCAATGCTCTACAGTCTCTGACATTCCAGTTTCAATTCCCAGCACAGCAAAAAATGGGAAAACGATGTGGCAATCCACTCCTGAGGCAATCCTGAAACAATCAGCCATTGAAAACCCTATAAGGGTTGCTATGAGTGGGACCCGGCTCGATGGCACCCAACAACCACAATATAAAATTCCATATAAATAAACTTAGTGTATCTAAAGAAATACTGGTTTTCAAAATGGGAGTAGGGATTGAATGGGAATCCCTTTAGTCACTACATAGATCTTTTGAGTCTGTCAACAATTCTGTTAGTTTTATAGGGTCAATGAGAGACAATATATATGCTTGTAGCAGGTAAGGACAATGAGATGGGCCTCAGAGTTGTGGTCTCATTGAACACAAAAAATGTCAGGTGAATGCAGAGTGACTGAGTATTTGACATTTTATTAGAACTTGCAGTTGACAATCTTACTGAAAAAGGCTTTCAATGAACTTTTTAGAATTTTTTATGGCAGTTCACATTTTCATTGGGATAACAATTATGCCACATTGAAATTCAGTTTCATACTTTAATTAATTCTAATAAAGATGCTATGGTTTTATTACTCTTTTTACTGGTTTTCAAGATGAAAGGTGGGGCTGGAGATGTAGCTCACTGGTACAGTACTTGCTTACCAGCTGCAAGGTCCTGGGTTCACTCTCCAGCACCAAAAACAAAAACAAAAACAAAACAAGCAAACAAAAACAAGCTACAAGAATTTTTCAATTTTTCCTTCCATAGCTTTTTTTTTTTTTTTTTTTTTTTGTGGTACTGGAGGTTGATCCCAGGGACTTGTGCTTGCATGCTTTGCAAGTGCTGGACCACTGAGCTGCCCTTTTTTTTTTTTTTTTCTTTACTTTCTGAGACAGGGTCTCGCTAACCTACACAGACTTCCTCAGGTCTCAAACTTGCTATCCTCCTGGCTCCGCCTCCCAAGCCGCTGGGATTACAGGCATGCACCACCACACACAGCTAGCTTGGTTTCTTTTATGTCTATGGTTAGAGGATGGCAAAATTATGATATTGGAACAAACAATAGACAAAGATGATTTTAAAGAGACACACTTTCCCTTTCCATGACGTTTTCTTTTTTTATTCTCCTTCATATAAGCCTAAGGATTCAACCTTAGGTATTTCCCTTCTCCATGAAGGAGGATAATGAATAAACAAATTTGCACATAGGTGTTAGCATTTTAGTTCAATCCATTCTAATTATTTTTTGAATGAATATGTATTGAGTATCGATTTCAAAGGATTCTATATGTATTATAACTGGGCAAAATACTAATAAATTTTCATCACCTCCCAGAGATGCTTAGGTTGTTTTGAAAAGATCAGTGCCTATTCAGAAAGAGAATATGTTTGATCCAAGGAAACAGCATGGGATTGAGCCAAGTGCAGCAAGTTTCCAGTTTCATAGACCTGAGGTTGAATATGAGAAACACTCATTGGAAGAACTGCAAATATTATAGGGCTGGAACTTAAGGGGAATTTGTGGCAGAGGAAGGAGATGAAATGCCAAAAACTGAACTTGCATACAACAGCAAGATCAAGGATGCTTTCTTTTATTTCTTTTGAAGGAGATTTTATGAAAGGTAAGAGGACATCATGGAGGCATAGTAAGTTGAATGCCATAATAAGTTTTCGGTTTAAAAAGACATTCCAGGGGGCAGTATGCAGATGAACCAGAAAAGAGGAACAAGGAGAGACAAAAAAGTAATTGGGAAATGACTGGAGGTTATGAGGATCCAAACAAAGGCTTTGAGGCTTTGAGGATGGAGAGAGGAAGGTGGTTATAATAAACACCAAGTGTTAGAATCTGTGGAATATTATTAATTTACATATTTATTCTTTGTGCATAGGTGTATATGTGTATCTACATAAGTGGAGTTTTATTTGGAGGCTGTGCACAATTCCCACTCAGTAGAATAAAGTGTCTCCTAAAAATAATGCTCTCTGCAATGGAATGGCTACCTTGCAAAGTGGTGGTTTTCTTGCTATCTGACTTGGTCAAGTGCAGTTGCCCAGTGCGATTGGGTCTACAAAGCAAACTTAAATCTGCAGTTTCCAAATACTGTCACAGATTAAATATCCACTGGTCTCCTTTATCAAAATGAGAGGAGTAAGGTCAAAGTAATGGGACTATCCTATTAACTAACTGCTTTTAAAAGAAAAATCTTCAATTTGTGATTATTCTTTTCCTCTTTTATTTTAATGGGGCTGGGATTTAGCTCAGTTCATAGAGCACTGCGCTGCAGTCTCTGAGGTCCTGAGTTCAATTCCCAGAACCACAAAAATGGGAGAAGGATGTGGCAATCCACTCCCAAGGCAATCCCAAAACAATCAGCCATTGAAAACCCTATGAGAGTCGCTATGAGTTGGATATGACTCTATGGTAACTAACAACAACATTTTATTTTAACAATTAAAGTATTCTTTTTTTGCAGCTGGGCACTGTGGTACATGCCTGTGATTCCACTGGCTTAGGAGGCTGAGACCAGAGGCAGCTTGTGCAACTTAGCAAGACCTTGTCTCAAGATCAAAAAAATAAATAAATAAAAATGGCAAAGTGTGCAGCTCAGTGGTAGAGTACTTGCCTAGCATGTGCAAGGTTTTGAGTTCAACCCACCAATATTACAAAAAAATCTCATTTTTATTTAATTTTGTTAAAAATATAAACACCTGGCAAAATACAAAGCTGGAAACACTATATTGAGACACCATATCACTGCATATTTATTGGTTTTAATGATATGAAAGGTGTTAAGGTCTGACACCAGCTAGACTGATTGCCTTTGATTGACCTTTGGACTTAGACTTAGGTTTTTGTAGGAATATAAGTGTTTTCATGTATATCAACAGAACTATACAATTGACATTACTCAGCCTTTCCTAAAAAAACATCAATTGTCTCCAACTATAACTGCAGAAAATGCTCACAAACTTTCTAAGTGGAACATTTCTCAAAAAACAAATTCTAAAGTGAAATGGATGACATCTTATAAACACTTGCTTAAAACGTTCCATTTGCTGCAAGCTACAACACTGGAAAAATGTAAAGAACCAAATCCCCAGCAGCATTCAACAAAGTCAACTATTTCAGAAGCACCTTCACACAGACCTACAAACCTGTGTCAAGCCCTACCCTGGCCCCAGCAGTCCCAGATCTTTTCCCTAAGATGCTACTGACAAGCAACACAATTAAACTAAGATTCCAGTCATAGAAAGGTGTCTCTAAGTGCCTGTGCAGTCAAATGCACAAGATTACAAATGGAAATGACACGAATTAATTTCCTAAGAAGAACAAAAGGAAAAGGAAAAGTGGAAAAGAACGGCAGTTTCTTGTAACACAATATGCAGATTAATGGCACCCACTGAGTGATTGAAGTGTCAAAAATGTACCTTTCAGATATAAATGAAGCTACTGAGAGAGTTTGGGGGGTTCTTTTGCTCTTTGGTTATTCATATGAGTCATTAACTGATAAAGTAGAGGTAACATTGTTTGTTCTTGGTATCTTTAACTTCTCCTCTATACCAAGAGCTACCATTTTGGACAATAGTCCCTTGTGAAAGAGGATAAGGTCCGTTCAAAGGCATCTCATTGTGCCACAAATGAAATTAAAATTCCTCACACCAACTTATAAAATCCTGTTTTTTCTTGCTACAGCCTCATCTCTACCTTTCTTTACCCTCATACCACATCAGCTGCTTCCATACTTTGGCCTCTGTAGTCATCCAGCCTCTTTCTGTGCCTGCATGGGGCATTGGCTATACATTTTCCCTATGCCTGGCACATTTTCACTCTGCTATTTGCAGGGGCTGGTCTTTTTGGTCTTCTAAGAGAGGCCATCTCTTTCCAGTAATTGCAGTAGCACCCAATATCTATTTACATCAGGCTATTTTAATTTTCTGCACGGTGCTCATCTGATGTTGTCTTTCACTGTAGAATTGTTTATCTGCCTCTGCTAAATATGTTTTGCATAAGATTATGGACCTTGACTTTCTTCCTCATGACTACCCTGTACCTGGCACAAAGCAGTTGCAAAATTAATTTTTTTGAAAGAACGACTAAAATTGTAGAAGTTAGATCTGGAAATCGATTTTACATCATTGATAAGGGTGAATATAGGAATAAGAGGAAGAAGCACCCTATTCCTGTAGCAAAGGGCTTAACTAAGTGGTGATTATGTGTTCAGTCTTATTTAGATTCTGTCAAATGCAGAAATAAAATCAAAAAAGGAAGACTCTATGTTTTTAGCTTCTAGTTATGCATATATAATTTTGGAAGCCTAGATCTTTAGTCCAACACTATATTTGAACATTGGCTCTACTACTTCTTAGCTATATTACCTCAAGTTATTTAACCTCCCTAAGCCTCAAAGATGGGAGAAGGACAGGGTAATCTACTCCCCAAACAATCCTGAAAGAATCAGCCATTGAAAACTCTATGAGGGTCTCTATCAGTTGGACTGGACTCTGCCACTCCTAACAAGAAGAAGCGTCAAAGAGGGCTGGGGTTTAGCTCAGTTTGAAAGATCATGTGTTACTCTGTGGGTTACTCTGTGCTCACTGAGGCCCTGGGTTTGGCCTCAGCACTGGAAATATGGTAGAAGAACCTGGCATCCCACTCTTGAAAACAATGCCAAAACAATCAGGCATTTAAAATCCTATAAATAACAGAGAAACAATGACAGAGTGGGGAGCATGGCACAGTTTTGTTGAGTGTTCCATTCTGTTGTACGTAGGTCACTATGAGTCAGAAAAGACTGGATGGTGCCACAAATAACAACAACAACAACAACAAATATCAGCAACATCTATAATTGTGATACGCTAAGTTGTCAGTTACTAAACGTTCCTTCTTCTATATCTTGTTACATGACCAGCTGGGTCATTTCTTGGCTCTGCTTTAACAATGCAACAAATGTGACCAAAAACAAAAACAAAAAACAAACAAAATAAAGGAAGCTTGCCCTGTATTCTTTGGACAGCATTTCTTCAGTGTCTACCTATCTCATTCACCCAGACTGCCTGACTAGAAGTTGAGGTTACTTTCATCTATATAAATATGTAATGAAATGAATATTAAAGCTGTTTGGGGAAGTATAGTAAGGAAAATGTCATTTTGCCCTTATCTTTTGCATAAAGATTTAGTTATTGTATCTTTAAAAAGGTCAGTCTTTTCCTTTTCCCAAGTGTCAAAAGAAATCTCATAATGTGGTGTGACCTTGAACTAATTGCTTTCCCTTTCTGGGTCTCAGTTTTCTGCTTTAGGTAAGCACAGTACAGTAACTCCTAATGTGGCAGCTACTCTCTTCATTGTGAGGTGAAAATTATTTCCTCATGTTCAAAATCAGATACAATTTTGAAAACTCCTTCCACCCTTGGACACACACTCACATATTCATTCACTTGCCATCGTTTTTAGTTACCCAATGAGCAATATTTTTTCCCAAATATCCCTTTGTTTACCATCCACCTGATTTCACTCCAGTTCAGATCCTGAAATCACTGCCCTTAGTCCCACAGGATCTTTCAAACTGATGATATATAACTGAAAGCACTAGCTACCATGCAAAGCAACAAGACATAATTATTCAGTGCATACTCTGTTGCAGGTACTGTGCTAAGCACTTCACATGAATTGTCATTGAATTATAGGTCCAGTGATTGCCACACCCACATTCAGAGATTCTCATTAGCTACTTGATTATATCCACATGCATTACTCTTTATACAATGGCCCTAACCTTGTACTGTCATTTACTACTTAATGCTTTTGTTTGGACAAAATATAGGATCTCAAGAGACCTCAATTTCTTTCCACATAGAATAAAGATAAAGGAAAATAATAATACACCTCATAAAATTATCCAAGGTTTCTTTCTTGAGAGGAGAGGTCAGGGGATTGAACCCTGGGTTCAGGCATGTTAACCACACTTGGCTACAGCAGTACCACTATAGCGTCCGATCCCATCGGAACATGGAAGCAAAGCAGGGTTGGGCCTGGTTAGTTCTTGGATGGGAGACCACCTTGGAACACCAGTTGCTTTAGGCTTGGGAGAAGGATCTGATAGCCCACTTCCAAAAAACTATTAGCCATCAAAATCCTATGAATAGCAGAGAAGCACTAATGATATTGTACATAAGATCTGTATGAGTCAGACACCGACTGGACAGCACCTAACAACAACAATAAGCACACTTTCTACTATAGGATCTCTTGTCTGTGGCACAATCAGTATTTTAGTTGAGATAGGATTTTTGTCTGTCTGGAGAGGATGCCCTATGTACTGAAGGATTTTTACCAGCACCGTTGACCTTTTCCCACTAGATGGCAGTAGCACCCTCTCTTCTCCCATCCCCCCTCCAATCTCCTCATCTTCATCTTCATAATCAGAATGTCTGTTAACATTGCCTAATCTTCCCCAACTAACCTCCCCATTGAAAACTACTAGAGCATTGGGATGAATAAACGAGTTAATATTAGACTGTGGACATAAACTGACCTTTCTAGGTTCTGTGAGCAACTTGTATACTCCCCATTCAGAAGTGCAACTAGAGGACTTGCAGCTCTCAATATTAGTCGTGGGTTTTCTTACTCTGCCTCTGTGGTTCCTTCCGGTGCGGCACATTCTTACGCTATTTCTGCCTTGCAAACTCCCATCCTTCCTTCAACCATACTTTCCTATAGGAAGTTTGCCATAATTCTTTCCAATCGCATATTCTTCCCTCAAAATACTTCAAAGCCTGCAGCTATCCCAGTGTGGCATTCGATCCCATCAGCCTTGGAAGGTAAGCAGGGTCGGGTTTGGTTAGCACTTGGATAGGAGATGGCCTGGGAACACCATGGGCTGTAGGCTTGGGAGAAGGACAGAGCAACCCACTCCCCCCCCCAAAAAAAAGCAACAACAACAACAACAACAACAACAACAACAACAATCAGCCATCGAAATCCCTATGAATAGCAGAGAAGTACTAACAATACTGTTTGGTCTATTGTAGGTCAGGTTGCTATGAGTCAGAGACTGACTCAATGGGTACCTAACAACAACAACAACAAAATACTTCAAAAGGCATCATTTTTGTTTCTGAATAATGATGTTTACATTCTACCATATTGTAAAGCTCTTTGTGTAACAGTATCACTCCCCTGTTAGTACTGGAAAGTCCATTGTAATGTGATTCTTTGCTTTCTCTCATTTTAGCCACTATAGAAGCAGTGCATTTTCTGGCTCATATTAGTTGTTCATTAAATACTTGTTAAATTTAATTTAAGATACAAAGGGAATAAATGACTTATTATGAGGCAGTGATTACAAATGTTAAAGTGAACTAAAGCACGTACAGAATGAAAAAATTATATACAGATGCTTATTGAAATAGCCAGATAATTAAGCCAATGGAAGTTTATTGTTTAAACTATTCAGACAACTGCCTTGGTTTTCTGCCTTCTTTGCACATGTAGAAACAGCTGAGAAAGAATTACAGTAGTCATTTGAAAACTATTAACTGATTTCACTACTGAGGAAATCTGCATTCTCCTTTTAGAATTTATCATATAAATTAGGTCAAGAAAATCTACATTATTACTTTTAGTAAACAAGAAGGAGGGCAAAGGGGGCAACTATCACTGTGAAAAGATACAAATGAAATAGAATTTTTTTCCATTTTGCTCTCTCATCTTATAAAAAAAAAATCAACCCCTCTACACACACATTTGTTGGCTATTGTAGGTGAAATTTCCTGTTCTTCAAGATTTTGCAGTGTAGATGAGTTTATACATTGCCACTGTTGTATAATACAGCTATTATGAAAAAGACAAAACCAATAATATCAATACATAATAGCATTGTCACTATGTGAGGTTGAATAATGACCCCTAAAGATGTCCACATTCTAACCTCCGGAACTTGTGTTGCTGTGACCTTAAATGGCAAAAAGGGCCTTGCAGGTATCATTAAGCAAGGATTTTGAGAGGAGGAGATTATCCAAGAGGATCTGGTTGTAGCCCCTGTAATCACAGTGGTGACAAATAACTTAGCCTATCAGCCAACATAACTGGTTGTGAGAGGGCAAGTGATTCAAAGTAGGGAAATCAGAAACTTTTTCTTAAAGATCATAAGAAGAAATGAAGCATCCTTGATTCACTGAGGTCAGAAAGTAATAGAATGTAAGTCCACAGCTGTTTGGAATAACTTTGCCACCACATAGGAAAGCCTGCCAGAGAAATATCCAGAAGTTCAGAGAGTAGACTTTGAGATTAAGAATTATATATTCCATGGACTAGCTGAGTATTCAGCTTCTTACTTAGTTGTATCTGAAGCTATGCTGCTCAGCGATTGTCTGGTTATATGAGCCAATAAAATGTGTATATAAGGTATATATATATACATATATATATTCATAATAAATACACATATGTATATACATGAAAATATGTGCATACCTATATATTTCATGTATGTATACATATGTGCAATACA
>VMDO01008125.1:0-36239 GCA_007922755.1 Pedetes capensis | reverse complement strand
TTTATAACATATAAATGCCCATGGTACAAAATTCAGATAATACTGACATGTACATTAACTAATATATGAATCTTCTCAAATTACACAATGAAGATAATTGTGCTAACATACGATGTTTTATTTATTTATTTTTTTTCCAGTTGACCATGAATGAAGGGAGGTATAGTAAGCAGGAGAATTTTATGGAAGTAGGCACTTAAATTTGATCTTGAAGGATAAGTGGAAATGTGATAGGCAAAGAGAAAGTGTTTCTACACACACACACACACACACACACACACACACACACATATATAAATGCAGATACAAATTATATATAGAGAGAGAGACAATTGATTTTCTTTTTTATCAGTGCTGAGGTTTAAACCCAGGGCTTCAAACATACCAGGAAAGGACGCTACCACTGAGCTATATCCCCAGCACTGGATAATTGATTTTTGACAAAGGTACAAAGCTAATTCAGTGTAAAAACAAAAGGTACTGAATCAATCAGCTGTCCATATTGTTGTTGCTGTTAGGTGCCATTGAGTTGTGTCCAACTCATAGCTACCCTTGTAGGGTTTTCAATGGCTGATTGCTTTGGGAATGCTTCAGGAGTGGATTGCCACATCTTTCTCCCATTTTTGCGGTGCTGGGTATCAAATTTGGGATCTCAGAGACTGCAGGGTGGCGCTATGCCAACTGAGCTGACTCCCAGAGCAGCTATCCATATACAACACTGTGAACTTTGGTCCGTGTCATACATGAAAATTAACTCAAAATGGATCATAGACTTAACTGTAAAATGTAAAGTTATAAAAATACTAGAGGAAAACATAGCAAAAAAATCATGGTGTTGTTGAGTTTGGCAGCTTTGCCATGAAATAGTTGAACACTCAATCTCTGAATATCTGTGTCCCCATAGCTTTGCTGGGTACAGCTTTATGCCACAGTACATGTGAATTAGAGTCATATGGATGCAATTTTTCTGGGATGGAATAGCATGTTAATTGGCCTACTCATCTCAGATTGTGCTCCTGCCCCTATGGATCCAGTTATCATTATCCTAATTAGAGTCTCTATGGTGGGCCTGTCCATGCAGATAGATATCTGCCTGGGTTGCACATTTTCAGCTTTTGAGCATTTCCATCCTTTGAAATTTAGATGAAGACAGTCACACACAACAACTTTCTGGTTATAGCACATGCACAAGGGAAAAAGCAGGAACCACATTACAGCACCAAAATATTGTAGGCTTTTCAACTCTCAAGAGTTGTGTTTTCCTCCAATGCCTTTCCTCCAATGATGAATCCTAATTTACATCTAAGTCCTCACAGAGTTGCCTTTGCCATTCCTATCTCTAAGAAGATTTTTTTCACAACCACTTAGGTATTTTCTAAAAAGATTAGAGCTTTGACTGCAGCTCACCTCCTTTCCTTCTAAGCCTCACCAGAATTACCTTTAACAATCTGTTCACAGCAGTATAGAGTTTCTTTAGTGTGTACCTCCAAACTCTTTAGAGTCTTTACTCATTACTCAGTTCCAAAGCTGTTTCCACATTTTAGTTCTTTGCTACTGTAACACTTCCAATTCTCAGTTCTTAGTTGTGTCTGAAGCTATGCAGCTTAGCGATTTTGTCCTTATAAACCAAATAAGAATTTAATAAATTTCTTATGTGTATAACTTTTAAGGAACACTATGATTAACAATCTGACACTATCAGTCTGCATAAGTCAAAGTATTCTGATTGCTGCTTTGACTGTACTATCCATTAAAGTAAGGGCACAGTCCACGTTGCCTTTGTGATTGAGTGTCATTTGACTATTGCCATGCCTGGATCCAATAACTCCTGTTGCGTTTATGTTTTCCAATAGAATGATTGCTGTTCCAACTATCAATTCAGGCCTATAGAAGAGGGAGGTCACAGATCTCAAAAATGCTAGGGTTCTGCTCACTAATTTATTTTTCAGATTATTGGAAAAATATAAATATTTTGAACCTGTCCCAGCATGGATGAGTAGGTCTTAAATGATATATGCATTCTAACATTTAAGCCTTTGTCTCCTTTCCTTTGTATTAAACAAAGGGAGGTTGGACATTGCCAATTTGCTCACAGTGTGCTATTCTTTGATCCTTGATTCAGTCAGCCAACCAATCAAACTGCTAGATGCCTCTCTTAACTCCCAGGGTTTCAACATTAAATGCAAACTCTTTAGCGAATCCAAATCAATAATTCAAAGAAATCCTGCTTTCTATCTATCTTAATTTCTATACTACTATCTATCCTAATATCTACTTTCCATTATCATCCTACACCCTTATTATCCATATTTCCACATGTTCCCTGGATTTCTGTTTGACAATTCAAAAATGTGAGCAGATCTTTTGGAGTGTAGGACTCTCTCTTCTTGGTCACACTTTGTACTGTACCTTATGAGCTTTCTGGGATTTAAGTGTTTTTATAGGTCTAGACACAAAGAAAGATAGAAGGGCAGATCCTAGGAGTATCAGGATTGTTTTGCATGGCAGATCCCTCAAGGGAGGTCATTACCATTTCTTTAGGTAAAGCAGGGTTAATTCATTCAGATTGAGGTGGAAAAGGAAAGTACCTATGGAAGTGGAAAGGCTGTTGCCACTGTGAACAAGGAAGCATTTTCTGCTGTGGTCACAGAGGCCATTTTGACTAGAGGCAGGGAGGCCAATTCCACTGGGGAAGCAGGGGTGATGTCTAGTGCATGTCAAAACTCTTACAGCCTTACTCATTACCCAGTTCCAAAGCTGCTTTCACAGATTACTTATTTTTTACTGCAGGAACCCATTTCTGCTAACATTTACTATCTTTATCCATTTGTCATGCTTTAAGAAAATGCCATAAAGTGAGTAGTTTATAAACGACAGGAAAATATTCTTCACATTGTTTGTAAGTTGAAAAGTGTATGGTCAAGGCACTAGCAGAGGTGGTGTCAGGTAAGGGATTCCTTTATGTTTCAGAGACTGACTTCTTGCCCTGTCCTTACATGGTAGAAGGAGCAAATGAGCTCTCTTGGGTATCTTTTATTTTCCCATTTATGAGGGCTGTGCTCACATATCCTAGTCACCTCCCAAAAGCCTATGTCCTCACATCACCACTTTGGCAGCTAGGATTTCAACACATGAATTTGAAGAGACACAAACTTTCATACCATGGCAGTATATTAATAAAGGTAGGGAAGGGCACAGGAGTGATCTGAGAATATTAACTACTTTCATGTGCTTAGATTGTAGAGCATACAAGAGTAGAGTAAGTCTGTGAACAACATGTAAGTAACAAATTGGTTAAGAGAATAGATTTCTGAAGCCAGACTTCCTAAGTTCAAATATTAACTCTGCCACTGACTACCTGTATAACGTTGTAAAATTAACTTTTTCTTCCTTGTTGTTGTTGTTGTTGTTAGGTGCCGTCGAGTCGGTATCCGACTCATAGCGACCCTCTGTACAACAGGGGAAACACTATTGTCAGTGCCTCTCTGCCGTTCATAGGGTTTTCAATGGCAGATTGATTTTTTGGGAGGGGGTTGCCAGGTCCTTCTCCCAATTTTCTTCCTTAGTTTCCTCAAAATATAAAATGAGAATAAAAATTATACCAATTTCCAAGTGCTGTCTTGAGAGTTAAATATATATGAAATATTAGTACATGAAAAGTTGATATATGCAATATATTTGCCGCATGCAAACTGACATCATCATCCTTTTCATTAGGTGCCTTCAAGTTGGGTCTGACTCATAGTGACCCTATATACAACAGAATGAAACACTCTGTGACCCTGTGTCATGCCAGGCACTATTGTGAGTGCTTCTCTGCTATTCATAGGGTTTTATTGGCGATTTATTTTGGGAGTGGATTGCCAGGCCCTTCTCCCCAGCCTGAAGCACTTAGTATTCCCAGGTGGTCTCCCATCCAAGGACGAACCAGGCTTACCCTGCTTAGCTTCCAAGATCAGGCAGAATAGGATGCCAGGGTGCTATGGCTGCAGATGTAAATGACAGAGTCAATTCAAAATTTTGATTTGATTTGTCACTCCCCTCAATAAGAAACTCTGTGCCTGTTAATGGTTAATCCCCACACCCTTGCTCTGCCCTCAGCAACTACTAATCTATTTTCTATTTTTACAGATTTGCTTATTCTACATTCAGACTGATATAGATCTATATTCATATTCAACATTTGGCATAAATGGAATCATAGCATATGTAGTCTTTTTTGTCTGTCTTCTTCCCCTTAGTGTAATGTTTTTAAGGGTTCATCTATGTTATAGTGTATATTGGTACTTCATACCTCATTATTTGTAAATAATATTGCACCTTATGAAAATGCCATATTTTATTCCAGAATTAAATTGCCAGACATAGTATTTTTCAGTGAAAAGGAAGGAAAAAGAAGCAGAGGTGTTATCTTAATGGTGCCCAGGTACTCAGGGCACCTAACATCTAAGAATTTCCCACCTGCCTTTGTGTGTACGTGTGTGTGTGTGTGTGTGTGTGTGTGTGTGGTACTTAGGGATTGAGATTGAACCCAGGGCCTCATGCATACTTTGTGAGCACCCTGGCCCCTTTTTTTATTTCTTTTCCTTTTTGAGATAGGGTCTCACAAAGTCACGCAGGCTACCTCTAATGTTGAATTCATGATTCTGCCTCAGCCTCCAAAGTGGCTGGGATTACAGGCATGCGCCACCATGCCCAGCTGAATGTCCTGCCTTCATACTATCTTCTGCTAGGTTGAAGAAGTCACTTAACTCTTTAAAGTGGCTATTTCCTCCATATGTGTCCTCCATCCCCATTCTTACTTCATACAACCCATCTGAAATTATTTTATAAACTGGAACATATTTTTAATAGCACAATAATGTTTCAATACTAGAATATACTAGTGGCATTTAAAAATGCTTTCTGATGACAGAAAAATGCATTAGGAATCTCTGAATTTCTGAGGAACTGATAGAAAAATAAGGAGAAAGTAAGACCTCCAATTAGCTCTCATGGTTTGAAAATGGGGCCTAAAGGACTCTGATACTTTTTTAGGTGGAAGTCTATCATATTCATACATGTACCACGTTGTCTACCAAAATTTACAGGATGTAGTAACATCTCAATTATCCTACTTTTTTGAAAGAAAAACTGAAATGTTTAATGTAGATTTTCCTCAGGTATATATGACATACTTGCTATCATTTTCAGTCATATTTATTAAAGAAACAAAAAAGTGTTATTGGTAGTAACTAAACTTACATTTCATGATCACAAAAAATGTGGCAGGCAGTGTGTTATGCTCTTTAGGTACATTAACACAATAATACACACACCCTGCTTTTATGAAGAATCCAAAGGCAAGAGATTTCTTTTTAACTTTAAAAAACAACTCACAAAGCTGGAACTTTAAATCAGTTTGATCTAAAGCCAAAGCCTTTAAAAAAGATTTTAGCCAGGTGTGGTGGTGCACACCTGTAATCCCAATGATTCAGGAGGCAGAGGCAGGAGGATCACAAGTTTGAGACCAGAGGCAGTCTGTGTAATTTAGCTAAATCTTGTCTCAAAAAGTAAAAGAATGGGCTGGGGGTGCAGCTCACTGTTACAGCACTTGCAAAGCATGCAAGAGCATGGCCCTGAGTTCAATCCTAGTACCACACAAAAAAATTTTTTTTAGTTTGCTTTTATGCATTAGAATTAAGTACAATAATTACATATTAACACATTAGCTTAAATTCAAAGAATTTAGGTTCTAAAGAAGGATCTGGGTGGGGGAGAAAGTTGTTCTTTGTTTAGATTCCACTCGGAAAATTTCTGAAAATCATCAGCATTAAACTCTGAATTTGACCTTCACCTGAATGGCTCACCTGAGCTTGTTCTTAATTCAATGATAATCTTTAAATATAGTAAAGATTCCTCATATTCTTTGCCATTATCTCTGCAAAAACAGAAAATGTCTCTATTTTCTGTGCTACCATTTTTTATCCTGTCATTTTTCCCAAAACTTTTCAAAACTCAACTCAACCATGAAATCTTCTGTGATTGAGGCGGAAGCCACCCAGACGTTCTGTTAATATCTTCAGTGTGATTGATATTTCTCTCCTGCAGCGTGGTGAGATAGCATATGTATATATGTGGGCAAGCATATATATCTTTATGTTAATGTGCATCTGTTCCTCTCATTTCTAACATATACTATTAAGATATTAAGCTCTCAGGGTCTGTCCTTGCTTCTTTCCATGGGAGAGACCATTTGTTCACCCGGGTAACTTCAGTGCCTAGCTTTCTGGCATGATGTACATGTTTAATAACATTTATTGAATGAGTGAGTGAGTGCTCAATGATGACTGTGACCACTTTGAAGGAAAATCTCCCCTTGTGCACAGAGAAAATAAGATCATGTACAAATGCAGCTTCAAATAGCTCGCCTTCTCGGGTATTTTATTTTTAAGCATTCTCTGCTGAAGTGTGCGTTGGAATGACTGAGACTTAGAAGGTAATTTTCATTTTACCTCTGTTTTCCAAATGGTAACCATTCATCAAATACACTATGCTTAAATTGTGATTTTTTTTCTCCTTCAAGTATACTACAAAGCTGTTTTTGCTTGTGTGTCTTTTCCCTCTTAAAGCTATGGAATTCATTTATGTCTTGTTATTTTTCATGGGTGTATTTCTTGGGGAAGTGCAAAAGAGGAGAACTTAAGATGAACAATGGGGTCCTATCTCTCCAACCTCTCTCTTTTCTTATAAAAATATTGAAAAAATTAAAATTCTAAGTCATGTAAAATGCTTGGGTATACATTGTGTCAGCACTTTTGAGTTATTGTTGTTATTTAAATCAATAAAAGTGACCATAAGTATACAATGTAATACATTCTGTTCTATATAGAGTCAGATGATCCATGAGTGCTTCAGGATACGTTAATAAAACTGCATAGAATTTAATCTCATTTCTACAGCCTTTCTATTTGAATCATCTTCAACAAATAAGTCAATTAGCTCTGTCCCCCTCAGTGTCTTAATCCTTGAAATTAAAGTGAAGAAAGTACGGCAATTCAATAAGAGAATTCATATAAAGAAGCTGACTTCTTGTCATATGGATAGAAAGTTCATTCTCTTTTACTATTATCTGCCATTATTTTTAAATACACGTAATGACAAATGGACTGGAATCAGTACACTTCTCCATGAACAGATGCATTTAAAACCTCTTGAGAGAGGGACTCCTAACCTTTTGCAACATACACATATCTCCATCCAGAAATGTTAAATGAAAGACAGCTTCTAAGGAAGCCACACTTATTGGGCTGTTCTTCTCTCTTGGCCTTTGGTACAAAGAATGCTTGTTGTTATTTTTACCACCATGATACTAATTGCTCCAAGAATGCAAGGTGACTGTGGTCCCTATATTCTAAGAGAAGGTGTAGTGTCAAGGATCTGCATGAAATAGCATTAGAGGGGATTTTGCCTGAGCAATTACTTGTATTCAGATAGTAAATAATAGTTACATGAGGGCTCAAGTTCTCCTAAGCAACTTTGGCACCTGCACTGACCTGGTGCCCTCTCTTTTGCACTTTACAGAGTTGCAGAACTGTTATCTCATTACTTCAGCTACTCATACCACTCATTTGATTGTGGTTCAAATGCCTACCACCATAGAAACATTACTTTGCTCATGAAGAACACATAGGTTATTTCCTTCCCTTCCACCATCCTTAAAGTCTCTTTTTAATTCCAAACCAGGGACATATCTCACATTCTTTTGCTTAATCCCATTTATAATTGATCTAGTGGGTTTATTGCTCATAGTTTTTACTCCTTGACTCCATTCCCTTTACCAGTTTCTAAAGGCCATAACCCCTCAATTCTATGACTTATAAAAAGAAGCAGGAGGTATTGTCACTGTTATAGACAAAAGCATAGGAATATTGGCTCATTCCACTTCCAGGAAAACATGTCAGGTTCACAGGGCCAATTCTCTCTAAGGACTAATTCTCCAGTTGAAATAGTATGGATTAAAAAGTGCATGCGTGTGTGTGTGTGTGTGTGTGTGTGTGTCTGTCTGTCTGTCTGTCTGTCTGTCTGTCTGTCTGTGTCAATGGAGGAATCTAATATTTTACCGTCTGAAGAACTTCAACTTAGTTTCCGATTTATGTTTTTCCCAGTTTATGAATTCATGTATCTATTTAGTCCTTGTTTTTTAAGAAGAATTTTAAAACACACCTCGATAAAATTACTTATATATTTTTCTACAGGTATAAATGCATGATATATATTAAATTTATAAAACAAAATTATTGATACCACATTCATGCAATTGATATAAATTAATAATATATTTTAACACAATTTCTTGTTTATACATTCAGAGCAGCAGCATAATTATGAATGACTATCTAATTTTATATCTTATCAATGTTGTTATTGTTGTTGGGTGCCGTCCATAGGCCATATTAAAAAATAACTTTTTTTGTATGCTGTTTGTTTTTTGTTCTGATAATTGAGCCCAGGACCTCAGGCATACTAAGCGTGTGCTCTACCTCTGAGCTACCTCACTCCTGCCACTGGTATCTATAAGATAAATCTTTGAAAAGGAAATACTAGGTCAAGGGCAAGCACATTTTGATACAAGTACCATATTGGCTTCCAAAAGGGTTATATCAAATTATACCCTCAACGGCAGTTTCTAAAAGAGCTCTTTCTTTACACTCTTGACACTACTGGGTGTTTTAATCCAGTTTTTAATTTAAAGAGCAAGGAGTAGGCAACCCATGGGCTTGAGATCTCCCTGAGTAGGTTTATGTTAGAGTTATAAGGAAAGACTTGTTAACCAGGGCCTGAGTCATGGGAATGTGGGCACGTTTGCTTTATTACCAAGAACTCTATGAATTTGATCCAGTAACTATTTCAGTCACTTCCAATGCAGCCATACTTCAAAGATAACTCAAACTGGAAAAATAATAACTATATATCTGTAATCAAAAATTCCCATGGATGTGATAAGGGCAAATATCTTTTTAATTGTTTTTACACTGGGGCTGTAATATTGTTTGACTTAGAGTTATGTATTTCATTTTAGACCATGGGAGATCTAATGTATAGGTATGTTTCCAGAAATAAGTGAAATTTTTTGTTTCTAAATAAAAATGTCAATCATAAAGTAAAAGCTATTGCAATTTAACATTGTACATTTCTCTTTTTTGTATATGAACTAGGGCCCTGAAAAGGCTATTTGGAATGGTACATGTTCCACTATATTAGTCTATTTCATGACTATTCAGAGCACAATAATTCTAAGTCCTTCTATTAGTAAAGAGAAGCCAAAATAAACTTCAGTATTGACAGGCCCATCCCTCTTAGGATAACAATTCCAAATAGGTCAGAAATCTGTATGCCAATGATTGTACACACCAGAATAAGAAGACCTATAACAGCTAATCAAATCAGTGGTCATATTTTATTTTCTGTGAATTTTAACACAGTTCTGGAAAAGATTCTTAGAAGATTTCTTTGAATATTGAATCATACCTATAGAACATTTAAAAAATTTATTTTACTAAGTGATTTGAAATATAATTAGAAACTTCATAGATCTCAAGGCAAAACTAAAGTGAGAATTCTCCCATCATGATATGATTTTATTATGTGTGATTTATTGGTGTCCAGAAATTAGATATCCTTGAACTTTGGAAATGACAGGTTTTTAGGATAGATCTATTGGGGATGGATATAGTTTTATATTAAGTTACCAGGTTTTTTCTTTTCCTTTTCTTTTCTTTTTTTTTCTTTTCCGGTACTAGGGGTTGAACCCAGGGCCTCGCCCGCTTGCATGCTTTGCAAGTGCTGGACCAATGAGCTGCGCCCCCAGCCCCCCACCCCCGTTTTTTTTTTTTTTTTTTTTACTCTCTGAGACAGGGTCTCACTAAGTTACACAGACTTCCTCTGGTCTCAAACTTGCGATCCTCCTGCCTCTGCCTCCCAAGCTGCTGGGATTACAGGCGTGCACCCCCACACCCAGCCAAGTTACCAGGTTTTTAACATTATTCTTCTGGTTTCTTAATATGCTAAAAGAATGATGTTTTAAAGACCAACAGAATATAAGGGTAAGGGAGACAACGGATTTGTTCATTTCAAATTAAGTGGGAAATGGGTGTATTTTTGAGAATGGTTTCATACATTCATAATTTAACTATTAATTAAATAAATATTTCAGCTAAAATTTACTAAATATCAATAGTCAACACATCCTTGGTTGTACTTAATTTAGAGAAATCCTAGGATCTTTAAAATCCTAAATGTGGAATTACATTTGTTTCTTTCTACAGCAGAAAGTTCGATGGACCTAAGATAGCTTTATTCCTCTTTACAGGTCTTTGCTTTATGCAGGTGTTTATGTTTGTCTCTCCAGGGAACTCTCAGTCTTTCTGTTTCCTTACTGTGACAATAGTAGATGTACCACAACTTCTTCAAGTTATGCACTTTCATTCATGCCTCCTGATTTCTAAATACTTCTGTAACTTCTGTATAGGAACTAACATGTCTTTGGTCCAATCCATGTGTCCTTTCTTGAAATTAGCTTTTCAACATCTACATTGACCCTTTCCTCATTCATGATTTCATTAGTTCGAGCCTGATTACCAAGATTACAAAATTATACTAGTTCTACTTAAATGTAGCTTGCAGAGTATTTTAAATCTAGAGTGTTCCCATTCCATACTTGAAAGGGATAGATGGGAGAAACCAAATTTCTCTTTCAAATATCAGAATTCTGTATTCCCTGCCTGGTAGCCAGGAGTCATCCCTTTCTTTTAGAATGAGCATAAGGTAGGGTCAAGACCTTTATAATTTTACTTAGAACACAAACTTGCACAAGTATATGTTTTGAGTATCAAATTTAAAAGGTTGATCAATCTAGTAAACCTTTGATATTCTAGAAATATGTATATAAAACAGATCTTGGCTAATGATCAATTTTCCAAAAGTCACTGTACTCATTGTTTTTGTAGATTACTTAGGTTTATATGTGTTGTACCATCTATGCTGCAAGGTGTTACACATAAAATATTATTAAAGATACTTCTTCATGGTAGCTTTATCTTTTTTCTGGTTTAGATTTTGCCCATATCTATCTATAACAAAGTAGTAAGTACAGACATTTGACATTGTATATTGAAAGCCCAAGTGGTACAATCTATTAGAAGTTGCCCTTTGCTACTCTAGTCTTGCCAAGAGAACAAATCATTAAAATCTGATTAACTCAAAGGAACAAAATAAACTAAGCTTTTCATTGAATTATTCTTTTGGCTCTGTTTTTACCAACAAATAAAATCCAAGTACATGAATGATTTATTAAATTAGTGTCTCAAATTCCCATTGAGACCATCACTGAGGAAGTAGCTAAGTTCACTTATTGCTTAAACTGTTCCACCCACAGTCTCTTTAAAGACTAGTTTAATAGAATACCTCAAAAATTAAAAATTACTATTTCTAGTGAGCTTTGGTATTTAAAAACAGTTAATATCACAAATGGCAAATGACTACCACAGTCATCAGCTGTATGATAACACAGACAACATGCCTACTATGATTCTGAAAACATAGTACTTCTTCCAAGAAATGGGCAAATATTTTGACTTGGACCTGACTTGCTTCTTGTTATTTATTGTTGTTAAGTGTCATTTGAATTGGGTCTGACTCAGTGACCCTAAATACAACAGAACTAAATAGTACCTGGGCTGGGATTTAGCTCAGTTGGTAGATCGCTGCTGTGCAGTCTCTGAGGTCCCGAGTTTGATTCCCAGCACCGCAAAATGGGAGAAGGACCTGGCAATCCACTCCCAAGGCAATCCCGAAACAGCCATTAAAAACCCCATGAGGGTCGCTATGAGTCAGATACTGACTCGACAGAACCTAACAACAACAAATAGTACCTGATGCCATGCCATGCACAAAATCTTTTTTATGTTTAAGCCTATTTTTGCAGCCACTGTATCAATCCATCTAGTTGAGGGTCTATTTTTCATCACTGACCTGCCACTCTTCCAAACACGATCTCCTTCTCCAGGGATTGGTTCCTCATAACAACGTGTCCAGAATACATACAAAGCAGTCTAGTCATCCTTGCTTCTAAGAAGCACTCTGTTTGCACTTCGCAGATAAATCTGTTGGTTCTTTTGGTAGTCTGGTGTATAGTTAATATTTATCTCCCACATCATAATTCAAAAGCATCAAATCTTATAGGAGGGGAAATCTCAGTGCTGTGACTACCTCTATTATCAAAGAGAAATTCTCTTGATGTGGCACTAGTTTATGAAAAACCTGATAGAACCACTCAAAAGCCTTTCCTCTTTTTGGCAGGTCTTTCCCATTCCTCAGTATTGACATGACTTAATACTCAATTCCCATTTTTAATTTTTTCCAGGTGAAGATTATGCCACTATAGTATCTCTTCTGGTTTTTCTTTACTTTTTTCCCTCTCTCTTCTCTTTGGGTCAAGAGGATTGTTTTTGTTTGGTGAATTTTGGAGTAAGATTTTCTTAATTACAAATTATCCCATTCTCTTCCCCTTGACTTTTTTTTTTTTTGTACTTGGAGGTTGAACCCAGGCACATAATTTGCAAATTCTGTACCACTGGGCTGTAACTGCACCCCATTTTGTTACTTTTTATTTTGAGACAGGGTCTTACTTAGTTATGCAGGCTGCCTCGGGCCTTGAACTTGTGATTCTCCTGCCTCTACCTCCCAACTTGCTAGGACTGCAGGCATAGACCCCAGGTCTTCCTACTGACCTTGGGGTGCTTACGAGAAGATATGCTGGGGTCTGCTTCTCCAGAGTAGAGACTTCATAGGGCAGGCTGTTATTTTGGGAGAGCCTGCAGCTATCCTGTACTTCATGAACCTGAGTGAGTAAATCTACCTAACACTGAGGTTAAATGTTAGGAAGCCTATTTTTGCTACACTGAAACAATATTCTTAAATATTTACAGCATCACGAATAGAAGTACTAGCTGTTTCTTCATTTCACTATTCTTTTGAATTACTAAAATTCACTTTCTTCTTAATTTGAACAACTAGAATGGTAGCCCCAAGAAAACAGATTAATGGTACTTGGAACTTACCTTATCTAAATATATTCACCATGTCCTTATCTTCCTGAGAAAATCCAAAGAAGTTAAATAAATGCTCTGGATTTCTATAGAGGTTGTCTCTTTACACCTGTAGGAAGATAACACAAATACCACATTTTGAAATCACTTTATACAAATGAGAACAAACTTAGGCTTTCCTGACTGCTGACCTTCCCCAGTAGAATTTTATAACTGGAAGTGACAGAATATTAATCTTTTGTGTGTGTGTGTGTGTGTGTGTGTGTGTGTGTGTGTGTGTGTTACTAACAAATCTAGAAATGAGTAAAATAAAGCAATTGTACACATATTTACATATAAATTTATATCATATAATATTTATAGATGTACTTTTTACTTTAGTTTAGTTATCTCTAAATTTGTTAGTTTTCCATGTTTTTGTCAGTACTCATTGCATTTTATTATTGAAATGGGTCACATAAATTTTATTTGGGGAGTTTTTTTCTGTAAATTCATTTTGAGTTATCAGTGTGAGACTTCTTAATGTTACCTTATCCTTTTGGCTATAATTATGAGTTTATTTAAGCCCTAATAGCCAAACAGACTTCAAAAACTAGGAAATGTACATTTTAATTATTGATTTCCAGTTTGCTAAGGCAACAGAGAAAATAAGGAATTATAGGCATTTGATTGAGAATTAGAACTGGACTCAATTAGTAACCTTACTCTAATTAGCCAGCTGATTTGGGGGAAGGATCTAAACCTCATTGTACTTAATCTTTTCTTCATTCAGAATGAAACACTTCATACAAAATTGCCATGATGGGCCTCCTTTCAAGTTCTGTGATCATTTCCATTCTAAGAACATGAATTTATGTGGGGAGAATGATCACCAATAATATGTGGGAAAATAAACTCATATTTCCATAAGAATTGAATGCGCCCAATTACTGACATTTCTCTCTGAGGAGAAATTAGTTACTTGTAGATAAATAACACTAGTTATAATCAATTAATATGAGATTCACATGTTGATTTGAAAAATTCAATTGCTTACCTAGTGGAATTCAGTAAAATTTGGTTTTTAACTCACAGAATTAAAATAATCCTTTGGGGTCTGACGATTAGGGATTCATCTGTCTAACCTTCACCTGTCTTGTTGTTGAGAGAAAGAAGATGGAATTCTGGAGGTACTGGAGGATCCAGAGGTATCTTGTAAAATGGTTTACTGAATTTAACATGATATCATAGGATTTTCTCCCAGATTTTCCAAGGAGAAATATTTCAAATAACATCTTCACATTTGATTAATGTTTCAGATGTCACTGTCTTGCAAACACAATAACAATTCCTACCATTGAGAAGTTGAGGGGTAGAAGAAATCGGTCCTTGAAAGAGTCACTTTAAAACTGACATACCAGATTGTTTTACTGGTGTTATTCTAAAAAAGGAGACTAATTCTGTATTATACTTATGACTCTAGAATACACTCTCCACATGATTTTTTAAATTAAGCCTCATGGCTACCTTATAAGAACTTTGAATCATGCTTCTTGTTTATAGGTGAATAAACTGAGGCATAAATGGATATCTACCCAGCAAGAGATAAGTGGTAGAGCTGACAGGTTTGTTCAATTGCAAAGCACACGCTCCTCCCTACCTCACACTATGCTTGACCTGGCAGTACAAAGCTTGATGGCCAAACCCAGGAAAGTACATACTCAATTTTGTAGGCTTTTCAGGTCTATATTACTGCTACCTCTCAATATATTCATGAATATTCATCTTTTTAACAGATATCTGATTTTTCTCAGTACTCTCATTTTTATATTTCATTTCCAATATCTGTGGAACAAAATGGTGTTTCTTCTATGTTCCAATCTGAGTTTTCTACCTGGTATTTAGCATGTTTCCAAAATATTTGTTGATGGTAGGATACCTACTATGCCCATGTGTTAATTCAGGGAACTGAGTTGGGTGGGGATGCCTACAGTGGCAGAGGTATCAGATATGAAGAAGAATTGTGATGGGCAGTTGTGCAGAGACCACTAAGGCAAGAGGTTTTTTGACCAGAACAAACAAAATCATATCACACAGAGACTCATAAAATGTGGAGCTGGAAGAGGCCTAATCAATTAATTCAAATTCTATACTGTGCAGGTAGAAGGAATAAGAAAGTGTTCACAAACAAGAAACTAAGTTTCCAGATTCCACCCAACCACCCAGCTTATCAATATTAGAATTGTATCCTCAATTGTTTATAGGCATGTCTTAAAAATGAATACTCAGTACTTTAGGCTTTCACATGGCAATCAATTTGTGCAACTTAAGTTCCAAGCAGCACAATGGCTAAAAAAAGAAACCCTGGAGTCATACCAATCCAGGGCCAGCAACATCACCACAAAAGTGGCTTAATATCTCTATGAGTTAGTACTCTAATTTATTAAACAGGATGAGAACTGTCCCATGCTTTTTAGAGATTAAATTAAGATGTTTTGTCTATGTGTTTGCCCCTATAAACATATGCAAAAAATGCTCAGCAATTATCATCATCATCATCATCACAATCATCATCATTATTTCTTTTATGTGGGCCTAATACAATAGATTATCCTTTGTAAATTATATTTTCCTTTAAACAAACAAAAAATTCCAATGAATGAACATTATGGCTAAATTGTTAACAAAACACCCTGAAGTAATCAGCTAAGACAGCCTTATTTTTCTCACCAGTGAAATGGGAAAGACACCAATCTCTCTATGTACTTCAAATTAAATATTCAGTGTTATGAAAGAGTAGATTAAGAAACTGGTATTTGTGCTAGGAGCTGTCCAAGGTAGCAGTTCTCAAAGGTAGATGTTCTCATAGCTTCATAAAGCCAGATTTTCTAAATGAAACAGGATTTTACATGACAAAAAGAAAAAAAAAAGAAAACTTCACTTCTTTTCTTAGTCTTAATAACTTGATGTAAAAGGATGTCCATTTGGATTCTGCTGTTAGAGAGCTCAGTTATGCAATATTCATATAAAAATAGTGCCAAGTCAATATGACATGTTTTAAATTTACATTAACATTTAAATTAATGAGAAGCTCAGTGTGAATTACTGAGCTTTAGATGTTTAGGCTATGTCCCTTCTTGCCAAGTTGGAACAGAGTCTATTGACTCACCTTCTTATTCTCATAAACAGCTTCCAGACTTTATGTATTTTCAGTGCCAGAGGATTTTCAGGCTGATGAAATGTGCCATATTGATTTCACCAGGGAATGAAGTTGGTCCTATCCACTAAAGATGTAAAATGCTTCTAGCACACACCTTCTCTGAAGGGCACTTTGCCATAGATTATTGTTAAGTCTGGGAGTTCTTTAAGATCAGTGCTTAATTCTTTGAATTTTCATCATCAAATATTTCCAGAGTGGCTTCTTTGGACAGAGAACTTGCTAAAACAACACAGATCCTACTGTAAGGGACTCATGTTTTCTACTATATGATGTACTCATTTATATAAACAAATATAAAATAATTTGACATAATCTACGATACAAGAAGGTTCACACCGGATACCATCTGAACATGGTTGAAAGAAAACAAAAAACAACTTTCTAAATTAAGGACTCTTAAAACACAACTAGACATTAACATCAAATAAGGAAAAGCAGAAGATCTCACCAGTGAGAAAAGAAGCTGTACTAGAATCTGATACTTTCCCTTCAATAGAGAAGAAATCTAGAAGGATTTGTATGAGTGATGGAAAGCATGTATGTTTGTGTATATGTGCATATATAAATACAGAAGTGGGTTTAACTTATTAACATACGTGGTTAGGCAAAGACTAAATTATGAGCAATTTAATATGCCTTGCTAAGCAATTTGTGGGCTGGGATTTAGCTCAGTTGGTAGAGCACCACTCTGCAGTCTCTGACGTCCTGGGTTCAATTCCCACCACCACAAAAATGGGAGAAGGACGTGGCAACCCACTCCCAAGGCAATCCCGAAACAATCAGCCACTGAAAACCCTATAAGGGTCACTATGAGTCAGACAGGATGCGACGGCACCTAATAACAACAACAACAAGGAGTTTGTACACTACTCTTAAAATTATAAACTTGTAGGGGTTCTGATGGGTTTTAAGTAGGCTTCATTTAGAAAACATCACTCTTGCAATATTTCAGAGAACAGATCAAAGAGGAGCAACTCTTTTTCTATAACATTACCCGATGTTGAAAGAGGCCCATGTAAAACTGTGCTTGAGTTCATATGATAACAGATACAAAACCCAGGTAGTGGAGAATGTCAGAGAAAAGTAAGCAATTTCAGCTCTCATGGATTTCCTTTTGATGGTGGAATAAAAGGGGCAATGTGAATCTAGAATTACCAATATAATACCTGAGCTTTACCACCCTCACTCATTTGTTCCAAAGCTGCAAAATGAGCATTACCTACATGCCAGTTACAGTATTACATCCATGATAGAATGATGAGCAATGCATGCTCCTTGTTCTCTAGAAATCTACCTTTTTGTGAGAATTGAGAAACAACTATGAAGCAAAAGTATTTAGTTATTAATAAAAATTATTAAGAAATAAACAGAGTAATGTGACTTTAACTAGGTTGGGGTCAGAGATGGTCACTTAACTTTGAAGATGGTGAGCTTTGGAATGGATTTACTAGATTCAAATCTCAACTCCACCATTACTGTATTATGTTGTGTTAGCAAGAACCTGTGCTTTGGTTTCCTTATCTGTAAAATGAATTTACTTCCTAAGTGTGTTCTGAAGATTAAGTGAATTGAAACATACACACTTATTAGCCTGGCACTTGATACATAGAAATGCTTGACATTATTATAGTTGTGGTTACCATTAGTACTCTATTACTTTTGCTATTCTAAGGGTACCATAACTTCTTTGAAAGGGAGAATTTTGTCTTAGATCTGAAGAATGCCAAAAGAGACACACATGTAAAGACCTTTAGAAAGGAGGTTCAGACTATTACCTAAGCAGAGATAATGTTAGAGAAAATTGTTGAAATACTTTAATGTTAAATACCTTCAACTTACTTGAAAGTATTTCAGTGTAAACAATGTTTTATAGAATTTCAGGTTGCTTGATGAAGCTTTGGCTCTAGCAAAGGAGGCATCACTTGGCTCAATTTGGGGATTAAGTGAGACATTCATTTGACCATCTGCTAGGATTATATAAGAAAAGTCACATTCAAGAGGCAGCTCCAAAGACATTTTTTTATCTTTTGATTAATAGCAGTCAGTCCACTAATGATCATCATTAATATAAAAATGGTTATTTTTATCAAATCAATATGTCAATAACTGGGGTTTGTACGTAATACAAATGAGCCTTCATTTGTGCAACTAATGATATTCAATATGTCTTGACTGACCTACACATTTTTAAGACATTCATCACACTTATATTGGAACAGTTTAAAAATCTATTAAGGCCAGAAGTGTGCATCATTAAGTCATGGATGACACCTGAGACATGATCAACAACTGGTTCTCTGTTCAGCCATGGATGAGAAAATAATTTTATTGATCCAAGTGTAAGGGTGTACTATTTCTGCCTCTGGAGTGCTGTCTAGAAAGATGGCATTCAAAGAACCCCAAAGAACAAACAAATGGAACTTTGTTTCATTTTCAGAATGTAGCTTTTAGGTGCTGTCTAGCAGAGTGTGACTCTATGTATAACAGAAAGAAACAGTCTTCAAAATTCTATCATGCCCAACACTATTGTCAATGCTTCTCTGCTATTCATATGGCTTTCAATGGCACACTGTTTCAGGAGTGGGCTACCAGGTCCCTCTTCCTAGCCTGTAGCACTTGGTGTCCCTGGACGGTCTCCCATCCAAGAAACAACCAGGCTGACCCTGCTTCTGTTCCACAGTCAAGCAGGATCAGATGCCAGAGTGCTATGTCTGCAAAGATTTTCAGAATAGGCGGTAGAAGTGTTTTGTGCTTGCTCACTATTACAAGCATGTTTATCCAGTAAACATTCTTGTTTTGACAGAATTAGATCAGTGGCATTGCTGAACTATTACCTATATTGAGAGTAGAGCTAATTCTTATCCAACTAAGGCTTCCTTGGTGAGACTCTACCTGGCAGTACCAGAGCAGATTCCATCAGTTTGCAACACTTAACACATCCAGAGAGCAAAAGGAAACCATGGCATATGGAGTGTAGTAAGGAAGATACTGCCTGTAGCGGTAGCCCTGTGGCATCCGATCCCATAAGATCTCGGAAGCTAAGCAGGGTCAGGCCTGGTTAGTACCTGGATGGGAGACCTCCTGGGAACACCAGAAGCTGTAGGCTTGGGAGAAGGACCTGGCAACCCCTCCCAAAAATCAATCTGCCATTGAAAACCCTATGAACAGCAGAGAAGCACTGACAATAGTGTTTCCCCTGTTGTACAGAGGGTCGCTATGAGTCGGATACCGACTCGATGGCACCTAATAACAACAACAAGGAAGATACTGCTAGAAATCAATATTGGAGAAGTAGACAGAAACCAAAGAATGAGGGGGCTTGCAGTTCCACATAACATTGCTGGATTTTATTGTTTTGTAAGGAGGATCTTCTGAGACACAAGCAGACAGTGCCATTACTCTGTTCTGCATTCTATAAATATGACAGTGTACAGAAAATGGACTACAAGAATAAGATCAAGTGCATGGAGGGAAGGTGAGGAACATTGTAGAAGTTTAGGCAACAAGATCATAGTCATAGAAATAACACTCAGAAATATAGTTGGACTTTGGAAGAAATTCCAATACAATTTGCGTGTGGATTAGAAGTGAAAACTACAAGGAAATACTCCTAGGTTTAGGGCAGCTGCAAGGAAATCTTAGTGCTGAATGTACTAAATGGACATGGTCTGTGTTTGGGGACTAAGTTTTACTGTTGCTGTGAGGGTGCATAGTTAGAAATGTCAGATAAAGAGATGTGACTCTTTTATTGACTTCTCTACGAAGCCATTCAGAGAGCTGCTGTTTCAACAGAAACTACCTGTGGATGTACATCTGCACGTTGGGGTCATGTGAGATGTCATCTTCACATAGGGAGGCCAATTTTCATGAATAAATAAGAATATACAAATGGAAGGACTAAGCATTTCAGATTTATTTCAAATACTTTGCACCTTGCTGTTCTTTTCTAGAAAGTGAAAGACCAGGAAGGTGGCTTCTATCATTATCTGCCATCATAGGGAAGATAATATACACCAAAAGCTGAGGAGCTTCAAAATAATCCTTGGCTCTGAGTAGGTAGTAGATAATTTAGTCACTTAGTCCATTTGTCAGTCTTTCAGTCAGCCACTCACTCCCTAAATGTTTACTACAAATTAACCATGAACTGGGCCAGGTATTGCTGATAAATTTTCCATCAGTCCTCTTCTGTCGGTACAATTCCTAGATATTTAATTCATTTAAAACCAACAGAAAATGTCTCAAGTGCAATTAAAAATTGACTTCACTCCACATCAACTCTGGGACTATTGCATGAAATAAAGATTAAGCAAATAATAAAGTCAATTACTTTTATGTTTGATCTATGAAAACTTTACAGCCTTTAGGGAAGAAAAAACTTATTTTATTCTTCCAAATTCCAGGTGTGGATTATTTGAAAATCTTTTTTATTGTTAGAAAAAGAATGAGAGCAATCATTATGTAAAAATAATGTCACGATCTTTACACATGTAAATGAATATGTAACAGAGACTTTGACTACATTTGTAGACAGAAGCAACTCAAACTGAACTCTTTTCATATATATTTGGTTTGTAGAGGCAGAACTAAAATGAGAACACTTACATCCAAACATGATATTTTACATTTTCATGGCCTGCATAACTTTGAAAAGAGATAGCTCAACCTTCTGTGAAATATTTTTATCTAAACTGGAGTTAATTCTATGTAGTCATTTTAAACTATTCTTACTTAACATGGAATGAGAAGCCTGGTGGCCACAATGTCTACTCTGCTCTGTTTTTTACTCAAAATAAGCACAGTATATTATTACTACAATGTAAAGCAAAAAGTTAAAAAGGCCAGAAATGCATTGCCTGGAAAAATAGATCATTATTAGTTCAATGATGTGGCACAATATATCAACCTAGAAGCAGCACCCAAGAAATCAAAAAATGCATTACTCTGGGAAAAGCTGTGGCAAACGATCTCTTTAGAGTACTGAAAAGTAAAGATGTCACATTGAAGACGAAGGTTTATCTGACTCATGCCATGGTATTTTCAGTCACATCATATGGTTGTGAAAGCTGGACATTGAACAAGGGAGACAGGAAAAGAATTGATGCTTTAGTATTATGGTGCTGGAGAACTCTATTGAATATATCATGGACTGCCAAAAGAACCAACAGATCTGTCCTAGAAGAAGTACAACCAGAATGCTCCTTGGAAGCAAGAATGTCCAGACTGTGTCTTACATATTTCAGACATGTAGTCAGGAGACTTCAATCCCTGGAGAAAGACATCATGTTTGGGAAAGTGGTAGGTCAATGAAAAAAAGGAAAGCCCTCCACCAGATGGATTAACACAGTGTCTGCAACAATAGGTTTAAACATAAATAAGGTCATGTGCCTGGCACAGAATCGGGAAATATTTCAATCTGCTGTACATAGGGTTGATATGTACACCAAACAACAACAACATTGTAGATAGGTGAAGTTGTTGACAAGTTGCATGTATACATCAACTTCTGTTGTATTTCTGCAAGGTAGGTAATAGTAGTCAGTCCCTAGAATAACCCTGTTGGGTCACTATTTAATAATTTAGGTAAAGTACACTTCCTGGGGATTTATTATCAGGTTGTTTACTAATCCCATGTGTTATCAAATTGTAGGTTCTTTTCTCTCTCTCTCTCTCTTTCTTTCTTTCTCTCTTTTTTCATTCTTTCAACACAGAGTAAGAACCTTGATGATTACTTTGGCAATAACTTAAAAACAAGAGAGAAATGATATGAGTTTAAATACAGAATATTTTATGGGTAATTTTTTTAGTGTGCCCAAAAGACCAGTGATTTCATATTAAACAATTCATGCATATGATAAAAGTAACCAGATAACAATATGCAACAGAAATTCCCAAAACTTTCTGCCCTAAATAGGACTTCTTTTCAGTTACATTTTAATATATTTTAACATTTCTATAATGTCCATTTCATATCTCAAAATGTGCAAACACTGCCCTAAACACTAGTCAATTTGGCTGGGGGTAGTGGCGATGAGAGTTCTGTCATGAGCAAAAAAGTAAGCTCAGTGAGAGAACAAATTGACTAAATGCTACTCTTTGTACATAGGGCTGAATCTGTACTCCATACACTCTCATTATGTATTCTGCTAATAGCACAAGGAAGTGAAAATAACAGTTAGCTTTGTAGAGAACAGGCATATCATTAGGATTTAATTAAACCTCATTTTACTTGGGGAAACTAGTCTTGAAGTGATGTCATGGGAGAATAGAGCCCAACAGTCTGGTGACTAGAAGCAAAAAGATGTGTAGTTGAAATGCCAGTGCATGTGATTAAAGGGAACAAGATGAGGAGAGCAAATGGAGCAATGCTGTAAATGGAAGCCATGTCACAGGAGCCCTGCTGGAAGGATATGAGAGTGTTGGCTTTGTAGAAAGTAAACAGATTTGTGGATATTGGACAGCAATCAGGGTATCTGGGTTGTTATGGTAAAGTGAGATTAAAAATTCTTTTATATGCTTTCAGTCATAGAACAACAATCAAAGTTGGTAATGATGGGAAATACTAATACCATATCACATAAAAATATTCTTGTCCTCAGAACAAATGAGGTGTGGAATAGATTGACTTTGAAGATAGTGTGCTTATTAATCACTCAAGATGTTCAAGTATAGGTTCAACAGCCACTTGATAGTTACTTTCTAACTTGGAATAGTGTCCTTCTCAGAATTTAATGAGTTAGTTATGCCAGTTTGATTTAATTTCACGGAGAAGAACTCATATGATGAATACATATGAATTGCAGTTGTTTATCTGGTAGAGTTTGAGATGGAATAATTGTTAATTGTCGATATCAACTGGGTTAAGGGATACCCAGAAAGTTGGTAAAACAATATATCTATGTGAGTTTGAAAAACTGTTCTGGATGATTTTAGCATTTGAGTCAGATGATTAAGTAAAGATCAGCCCTAACCAATGCTACAGTCATCATCCAATCCTTCCCAAGCTAGAATAAAGAGAAAGGCAAAGAGAGGGTGAATTCTCCCTGCCACCTTGAACTGGAGCTGGGACCTTATGTTAGTCAGTTTTAACATCACTGTGACCAAATACTGGACAGAAAAAAACTTAACGGAAGAAAGATTTACTTTGCTTGCAACTTCAGGGATCTCAGTCCATCATCTTTAGGAGGCCATGACAGAGCAGCTCACATCATAGTGGACAGGAAACAGAGTACAGGAGCAATAGAAGGTACCAAGGAAAGATTTAGATTCCAAGAGCACGCCCTACAGAGCCTACTTCCTACAACCAGGCCCTACTATCCACAGTTCCACAACTTCCTAATAGTTTATTGACATCTTGGATCCATCAATGACTTAAACCACTTATTAGATCAGAGCCCTTGTGATCTAATTTTCTTTGGAGATTCCCTCAGAGACACACCCAGTGGTGTGCTTTACTAATCTCTTAGGTTTTTCTCAACCCAATCAAATTGACAATCAAGATTAACTATCAGAAATATCTGTCTTCTTCAGACATCACAGCTCCAGGATCTTGGGCATTGGGACTAGGTCTTCTTTCTTTTCCCCCAACTCCTACCACTGCTGTTCTTTAGACTCACACTGAATTATGTCACCAGGTTCCTTGGTTATCCAGCTTGCAGAAAACATATTTCAGAACTTCCTGTTGTTGGGTGCCAACAAGTCAGATCCAACTCATAGTGATCCTATGCACAATAGAATGAAACACTCCCTGCCACTGTGCCATGTATGTGATCTTTTTATGTTTGAGCCCATTTTTGTGGGAACTGTGTTTCTTCTCATTTTGAGTCATGCCACACCAAAGGAGGTCCTAGGGACGTTACTCGATTCCTTAGAGTCATTAAGGTTGACTCTACTTTTAGGAGGCAAGTCTTTTCTAGTCATTTTTTCAATGTCTTCCAGTGTGTGTAGGGGGGGCTCATTTTCTTGCACTATATTTGATATTGAACCATTTTCCTTCGTAAAGCACTCAGATACACACCCACAAAGAATACTGAATAATAAAAGTGAGATTACCAGCATTAGCCCATATATCAGAGTATATAAATTAACATTTAAAAAGCAATTTCTCTGATGAAGCTTCCTCTAAATTATGCAGCCTTCAAAAATTGAATGCACTTCAGTAATGTATTAGTTTCCTAGAGCTCCCATAGCAAAGCATCACAAATAGAGTAGCTTCAAACAATGGAAATTCATCCTGAGAAAAAACAAATCAAAAGAAAGAAAAAGATTTATTCTCACATTTTTGGAGGTCAGGAGCCCCAGATCAAGATGTGTCTAGGCTCTAACCCTTGAAGAGCTCTGTGGGAGAAACCTTCCTTGTCTCTTCTAGCTTTTAGTGGTCCCATGTGCTCTTTCTCTGTGGCAACACAACTCTAGTCTTTAACTTCATCTTCATATCATGTTCTGTTTTCTCTGTGCACCTTCTCTGATTCTACAATTTCTCTTTTTAAGGACTCTAGTCATTGGATTTAGGGATCACCAAATCCTAATTTCATTTTAACCAGATTAGCTCTGGAAAGGCCTTACTTACAACTGTTATTGTTTGGATCTTGTGCATCCCCCAGAGCTCTAAGTGGTAGAGTTGGTTCCCAGCATGGCACTACTGAGAAATGGTGGCACCTTTAAGAGGTGGTGTCTAGTAGGAAGTCTTCAGGTCATTTGGAATGTGCCATCAAATGACATTGTGTGACCTCAATCCCTTCCTTTATTTATTTTTCATTTCCTGTCCATGAAGTGAATAGTTTTTCTCAACAATAGGTGCTGTCATGATGTACTGCCTTCCAACAGGCCATAAAACAAAGGAGGCCACCAGTCATAGACTGAAACCTCCAAACTTGTGAACCAAAATAAACCTTTTCTATGTACAAGCTCTCGCATGTTGTCAGCTTGTCATGCTTGGGGGCTTGCATGTTGCTGTGATGCTGAAATCTATACCACGAGTATCTCAGATACCAGCAGGGCCACCCATGGTAGACAGGTTTCAGCTGAGTTTCCACAATAAGACAGACTAGGGAGAAGGACCCAGCAGCCCACCCCTTAAATAGTTTGGCACTGAAAACCCCATGAATAGCAGAGAAGCCATTCAAAACGCGACTGGGGAAGAATTGCATCCTCAAAGAAGAATAGACCTTAATGATGAGAATGGAGTAAAGCCTCTGGGACATCCAATTGCAGACGTAGCATGACTCAAAATGAGAAGAAACATAGTGTCTTCAACAATGGGCTCAAACATTAAATAAAAGATCATGTGTATGGCACAGTTTTGGATAGTGCTTGCTTCTATTGTACATAAAGTCACTGTGAGTTGAACCCAACTGGATAACACCTAACAAAAGACAACAAGTATGAGCTGGCTCACACACCAAGGAAGGTCACATTCATAATTACTAGAGGTTAGGATGACTTGAATATACAGTTTTAGGAACCAAATTTCGACTCACAACTCTCATCGTTGACACAAGGTATCAATTTTTTTTCCTTTTAAAATTTTTTTTTGCTGAAACTTACCTTGTATTTGTTTTCCTGCCCATCGACACTAAGGCACATCTAATTCTCTGAATACATGATTTTACATCACAGGATTGTTCAGCAGCTCAAGTGTTCTTCTCTGTCCATTTAACCACTCTCTATTCATGCTTTAAATCTTATCATCTCCGTTATAGTTTCTTATATCTAAAAGGCAAATTTCAGACTCTTTTACATTCTTTACTATTTACACAGTGTACATGTCTCCACTAAGCCAATCATCAAACCACATCATTAACATTTTTTTTTATTTTTCCCTTTCTATCAAATTATAAGTTATTTAAAAGCAAGGAAGATATTTATCACACATGAATATTCTTTGATTCTGATATTTGTCATTTATCATTAGTCTATGGAATAATGGATGAGTAAAAATAAGTGGACTGATTATCCATACTCATATGTAAAGGAATCTGAATTTGTGAGAAGTGCTAGATCTTTAAATGAAAATAGATCTAAAGACTGAAGGTCACCATAAATACCTCACCACTGAAACAATTTGTGTGTGGCCTTTTTCTCTTGTTATAATAAAATAATATAGAAGGGAATCCTTTCTCCATGATGTCATTTATTTTTAGTTGGTAAATATAATAATTCTGATGAATCATCATTATATATCCACCATATTATTTAATTACATATGCATATATTATAAAATAGGTCAAAAAAGAAAACTTTCTTAGAAGATGTAATTACTGGAGACCTTGGTGCTCAAAGTGGAAAAAAAACCTAATACTTATAGTTACTGGCGTTTAGTATTGCAGAGAGAAAGTCACTAGGGATCCAATTCCCTTTTATAGTGAAGAGCACATATTCATGCCTTTAAAGGTCTTTGGTAAGACTATTACATGATTTCTAAATATTAAGGCTGTGGCTATTGGGAACATTAGCTTATTGCAAAGATGTGGTTAAAACATTTTAGTGAAACTTTTAATAAGGTTTCAAGAATACACCAACAGGAAAAGCATACCACTGGGTACTATTATCCATGAGGACAGTAGGTTAGAGTTCAGGAAAATAAATTGAGTACACAATAAAACATTTTAAGAGCAGTTTACATCAGTACTTCTCAGTAATACACCACCAAGTATTAGTAAGCTAGGAAGGTAATTACATTTTAGTTTGCTACCTACGTGGTATCTGATTGGGAGTATGGACTAATTGTTTTGTGGTTACTTGCAAAAATCCAGAAATCATGAACACATTAATGAACAAAATATTAAACAGAATACCGAAGTCACCAGATAATACATATAAATATATACATATGTATGTGCATATGCATATATATTGATAAATAAGCAAGGTATCTAGCCAGTTAACAGAGGGTGAAGAATGATAAAACATTAACATAGTTGAAAGATTCTATCTCAATTTTTTCTCTTCCTTCACTTTTTCAATCATTCCCTATCTCCCCTCCTTCTTTTCTAATCTCCTTTACTCTGGGCCCACTCATGAACATAGTCTTGATTAATAACCACTCTTTGGAATTACTAGTTTAAGTATTTTTCCTTTCTGTCCAGTTTTGAAAGACTTAGATCCATTTTCAGACTTAAAACTTTCAAAAGACATATATTTCAGTAGCCAAAGTCCTTGCATATATCAAATCCCTAGCAAACTTATATTTTTATAAAAAGAAATAAAAACACACAGAAGGGCTTGTGTGTGGTCAGTAGTACAGTGCTTGCTTAACGTGTAAGATTCTGGGTTCAAACTCTAGCACTGAATATACATATATATATATATATATATATATATATATATATATATATATCCTATCTATCTGTTTATCCTATCATCTATATCAGTTGGTAGAGTGCCACTCTGCGGTCTCTGAAGTCCTGGGTTCAATCACCTGCACCACAACAACAGAAGAGGGATTTAGCAATCCACTCCCAAAGCAATCCTGAAGCAATCAGCCATTGAAAATACTATGAGGGTTGCTATGAGTCAGACCTGATTAGACAACACATAACAACAACAATTTTAAGACAGTTTATCACCAAATTACACAGGCTGGCTCTGGCCTCTAACTTGCCATTCTCCTGCCTCCATCTCCGAAGTCAGTGGAAATAAAGGCATGTGCCATCATGCCTGAGTTGAGTTCTTTGGGCTGGGGTTTAGATCAGTAGTTAGGGTGCTGCTTGCACCTTCTGAGGACCCAGGTCTGATCTGTGCAAAGCTCAGTGAGAGAACCCAGGTTTGATGTGCTTTGCACATCAAAAATGGAAGGAGGTTGTGGCAGTCCCCTACTGAAATAATAACGAAACAACCAGCCATTGAAACCCCTATGGGGATCTCTATGAATCAAACCCAACTGGATGGCAACTAATAACAACAATACAAGACAGCAGTGATTTAGCCACTGGAAATCAGTGAAAATCACTGAAAACATCTGTGTAATCATTATCAATACTCATTGAGAATTATGTACCAAATAGCTAGTATCTAGTTAATCCACTAAATACTATGTATTCATAATTTTAAAAATAACTAGGCCACTACTGATTTTCCACTCATAAAAATATCTTTGATATTAATTTTAAATTATGGTAACAAAAAATACAGGGTCTTTCCAAACTGAGTATGATACATTGCAGTATCTCATAATTGCCTTTATTTCCTGTGTTACATTTTTACATTTTTATGTACACAGAAGTCTGTTTATGATCTGTACTGGTGTTAGAAGAGGGTGTAATTTATACATATTTGTATTATATTGAGAGGGAGATAGGTTTTTGTGGATGACATTTAAAGGCATAACACAAAAATAGATTTCTGATTTCTTAACATTTCTCCTTCAGTCTATAAACCCTACAGATAAGCCCTATTTTATTGGGATGTAAAGCAGAAGGTGAACTTTCTTATTAAAGGGTTTTTCAAGAATTCTACCAAATGGAATAACCAGGACAATACAAAGTAAATATAAGAATTTTAATAAAAATTGATTGGATCCTAATTGCATTTACTTTGCTATAGGATGGAAACTATGATGTGACCAAGATAAAGAAGTAAAAAATCCTTAGAATTATAGTTGAGATAATTATTGGATATGCCTAGTTTATATGTTTACCCAGAGAAGGAAAGTTTTTATTAAATGTTTTGATTGTATCTATTTATGTAATAGAGAGTGACAATCCAGTTCATATATACACTATGTAATTATCAGTGATAATTACAGTGTACAGATAATTAGACCAATAATTTGGTTCATATGTACACTATGTAACAAGGATTTCTATCTCCTTAAACATTTTATGAAAAATTGTTGATTAATATATAGCAATAAATGTATATATTTATGAGGTGTAATATGATTTTGTTTAAATTACATATGGTATTGCGAGACTCATTATAGGATTTTCATAGAAATTGTTTCTCATTTTACTTGTAGACACCATCCTGCTTCTGATCGCACCCCTTCAGCAAGGAAACATTACCTTTATGCAAAGAGAACACCCCAAAGAGAGTAGACTTGTCCCAACTTTGAATTTTCTTATGCAGATACTCTTTCAATATATGTCTAGAGTGGCACAGTGTGAATTAGGGTAAGAAAATGAGTTCTGGATCCAGATAAATGTGATTCAAATCTCTACTCCAGCTTTCCCTAGCTCTGTGAAGTCAGAAATGTTTCATGTCTACGCCCCATTGACCTCATCTGCAAAATGTGGACACTACTAGCACTGATCACATAGGAATGTTTTGTAGAGAGATTTTATCAACCATGCAGACCAATGCCTGACAAAACTTAAGCATTATTTGCGTACAAGGTTTTTACATTTATTATTAGTTATATATGCTGTATATGTATATACTAGAATGCTATATCCCAGCGATTGCTCTAGGTCATAGATATAATATTAATCAAAACAAAATTCCTATCCTAATGAAACTTACATTATAACTATAGTATCTGCAAAGGAACCCATGTAGCTATTCACCAGACTCTTCTCCTCTTGTTTCATTTCGTTTCTTTTCTTTTTTTATTTTTGGGAGCTGGGAATGGAACTTAGGAACTGGAACATGGTAGGCAAGTGCTCTGTCACTCAACTATACCCCAGACCACCCTCTTCCTTCCTTACAAACAGCTGAACTACACATCCCAGTCTTCCCTGCAATGATGCTTATCCATAGGACTAAGTTCTGGCCAAACGATTATGAAAGGAAGTGATGTGAGCTTGTTTAGTTCCAGCTCAGGCATATTTCTCACAGGCCTTTTCTCTCTCTTCCCTTGACTGTTAATTATATGAAGATCCCAAGATAAGCTTGAAATCCACAGACTAAAAATGTCAGTTTTGGTTCCTGAATTATTGTATAGGGAAGATCCCCAGGGTCAAATCCTTGCTACCACCAACACTTAGAGTTTACACAAAGAGGAAATATATCTTCCATTGTATTACACTGCTAAGATTTCAAGGCTTATTACTTACAGCATTTAGTATTATTTTCACTAACTTGGAAAGTGTAAATGAATGAATGTGCAAACTAAAATTAGCTAATGGTAAGTGCTCTGCAGAAAAATGAATCAGGGTAAAGGAGGAGGAAGTGGAGGAGAGTGATTAGAAAAGTCCTAACAATTGAGCAAGTTTTGAAGGAAATGTGGAATGGGAGCATCTACACAGCCATTGAAACAGCACTCCAGGCAAGGGAAATCAAGAATAGAGACTGATGTGCAAGGATGATGCTTGGATTTTCAAAACGTCATGAGAAACTAGTGAAGACTAGAACTCAGTAAGAAATGAGTTCACAGGCAATCAGAGGATGGATCAGAAACTTTTTCCAGATCACAGTAAGGACAGTGGGTTTTATTGGAAGATATTTCAGCAAGAGAATGATAAAACATAATTTACATTTTAAAATAATTCCTGTAGCTCCTGTGGAGAGGATGGGTTAGGGATGAAAGGAAGTTGAGATTCACTTATAAAGCTATTACAGTAGTTTTGAAAACAACAAAATGTAAACCCAAATCTTCTCATGTCAATGTTTTGCTCCCTAAATCTTTGTTTTTTATCATACAAGAGAGCTTATAGATTGCTCACCATTCTGTTTACTCTTTTCCCAGAAGCATTTGAGTTTGACACTATCATTGCTAAATTCAGCCAGACTTAAACATCCCTCTATAGTTATGCTATACAACTTTTACCTTCCTAAAGCTAGACGTTGTTGTTGTTGTTGTTGTTAGGTGCCGTCAAGTCGGCATCCGACTCATAGCGACCCTCATAGGGTTTTCAATGGCTGACTGTTTCGGGATTGCCTTGGGAGTGGATTGCCAGGCGCTTCTCCCATTTTTGTGGTGCTGGGAATAGAACTCGGGACCTCAGAGACTGCAGCACAGCACTCTACCCACTGAGCCAAATCCCAGCCCATAGTTATGCTATACAACTTTTACCTTCCTAAAGCTAGACATTGTACTGTTGCATAATTCATCAAACTGTGGAAATCTTGTCATATATTTTCTACCCTTGAGCTCTGTCACATCTATTTTTAATTTCTGCATTTGATACTTTTAAAAGGGCTTCTAAATTTCTTTTTACATGGAACTAGGACAACTTAATATTGACTGCATTTTCAATTTGAAGGTGTGGCTATTTGAGAATTTAGCTTACATTCTTTCTATCACTATAATTGAATTCTGACCTCCAAAGAACATGTTCTTGAAGGAATAAATAAGTTTGACATGAAAAAATATTCTGTAGTAAAATATGTTTTAGAACCACTGAACTAAATAATCAGATTCCATTTCTGCAGGGCAGTTTAGAAAATTTAGCACATTTTTATGCATTATGACTCATTATAAAGTGAGATGATATTTGGAGGATTTATCAATCTTAATTGACTATAGAAGTTTCCCCTCCTCCCTTTTCTTTTATAGAACATTTCAAGATACTAGAGGCCTGCTGAGTACATGCAAGTAACTTGGGGGACATAGTTTATTTTTTTAAAATCTGACAGAACCTAAAAATAGTGACTCAATTAAGTAATAATTCAACCCAGAAATGGATATGAGAAATACCAGTTTATGTACTCATGCTAATCTAACTTTTCAGAAAAAAACTTCTTTTGGTAATATTCTCATGAAGAAACCACTTGGAAAGTAATTTTCAAAATGGAAATGACACTAAAGTACTCGTTAATTAACATTACCTAAAATTTCTCCCGAGTTCTGAATAGAATGCATATGAATCTCTCCTAGTCAGAGGTCTATTCATTAGAAATGAAATTAGGAAGAGTTTGTAAGAAAAAAAGAAGGTTTTGTGTTGTTTCTGACCACAAATTATAAAGACAGAAAGAGTCTCCTCTTGTTAAGAGATTAACAATATGGCAGAGATGACACCCATGAAGCTGTTTCATATATATATATATATATATATATATATATATATATACTTTTCCTATTCTTGTTTCAAGATGAGTAGACAGTTATAAGGACTAGAGGGTGTTTTCTCACTTTTTCCTTCCTCTTATTAAGAGAGACTTCATAGCCCAAGTGTGACAGGTAGTGTTTTGGCACACTGGAGTCCTCAGAAGAAAATAATATCTAACTCTGTAGGAGATGGAGAATACAGTTTGGCTCAAGATTGAGTGATATCATTTTGCCATCAGTAGTCTTTATATACAGAAAGAAAGGTTATAGTCCTGCATGCTGTATTTTTTTTTGTACAGTAGTTATCCCAAAATATACAATGCTTTATCTCTCCAAAATATAATGAAAGGAATATAGATTGTGGAGTAAAGGAGACCTCAAACTCAGTATTTGTTTGTTGGAAAAATATTTAATGTATGTTGGCCTGTTATTTTTTTCTTTAAATGGGCAAAGCAAATAATAATAATAATAATAATAATAATAATAATAATAGTAATAATAATCCTATTTCATAAGGCCATTGTGAGAATTAATGTGATTTATAATTTGTATTATTATATTTTAAAAATTACTATTTTAGAATCCAGAGGAGCTGGTACCTTGCTCACGCTGTTCTCAATCTTACAATAATGAATTGAGCAGTATCTTGTTTAAAGTAAGCATCAGTGTATTTTGAGAGAAATGTGTTGTGGTGGTGGTTGTTGTTAGGTGCCATGGAGTTGACACCAAATCGTGGTGACCCTTAGAATGTTTTCAATGGCTGATTGTTTGGGGATTGCTTTGGGAGTGGATTGCATGAACTTTTCTCGTTTTTGCATTGCTGGGGATTGAACCCAGGTCCAACATCAACAATAGCAGCATAATTTAAAATGTACTGATTGCACATAAGATAATAATGACCTTATAATCATAGGTTCCAAGAAACAAAGTCACAAGTAATAAGACATGGTTTGGTCAGAAAATTTTTATCATAAAGTACTGCTTTTAATATTTGACATGTTTTAGGTGAGCAGCCAAATGGTTAAAAAGACCTTGGCAATAGTAATAATATTAATTTCTTCTTCACCTTACTTTATGATTTTTCTTTAAAGGGCAATGGGAGGTCTGGTGCAGTGGTGTACACCTGTAACCCCAGCAAACACAGGGGCTAAGGCAGAAGTCTTCCAAGTTCAAGGCCAGAGGAAGCCTGTATAACTTAGCAAGACCTTGTTTCAAAAAATAAAAATAAAAAGAAGATATGAAGGTGAAGCTCATTGTTATTGCATTTGCCTAGTATGCTTACACATCCAACACTAAGGCTACAAATAAAGATAGGGAAGACTTATACCAGATTCTGCAATCTGAAATAGAGCAAACATGACATCAGGATGTACTGATAATTACTGGTGCTGGAATGCAAAAAATACAAACAAAGATGAAGGCTCAGTAGTTGGAAATTACTGCCTTGGTGATAGAAATGATGCTGGAGATTGCATAACAGAATTTTGTCATACCAGTGACTTTTCATTGCAAGCACATTTTTTCACCAATATAAACAGTAAATATACACATGGAATTCACCAGAGGGAACATACAATAACAAAAATTGACTACATTTGTGGAACGAGATGATAGAACAGCTCAATATCAAATGTCAGAACAAGAACAGGCTTTCATTATGGATCATACCAGCAACTGCTCATATGCAGGTTCAAATTTAAACTTAAGAAAATTAGAACAAGTGTACGAGACCCAAAATACGACATTGAGTATATTCCATCTGAGTTCAGAGATGACCTGAACAACAGGTTTGATGTGTTAGACACTAATGATCAAATACACGAGAAGTTGTGGCGTAACATCAAAGACATCATTCATGAGCAAAGCAAAGCAATATTGAGAAGACAAGAAAAAAAAGATGAAATTACATGTCAAAAAAGACTGTGAAACTTGCCCTTGAAAATCTATCAGCTAAAGTAAAAGGAAGACATAATGAAGTTAAGAAACTAAACCAAAGATTTCAAAGGGAATCTCTAGAAGACAAAATCAAATTTTGTAATGACATGTGCAAAAAGCTAGAGATAGAAAACAAAAAGGGAAGAAAATCCTCTGTTTTTTTCAAACTTTAGGAGCTGAAGAAAAAATTCAAGCCTCACGTAGCAATAGTGAAAGATTATACAGGGAAAATATCAAATAACACAGGAAACAAATATTGAATATACAATGGGTCCCAAAAGAAGAAGGAAAGACTACACAGAGTCATTATACCAAAAAGAATTGGTGGATGACTAATCATTTCAAGAGGTTGCATATGTTCAGAACCCAATGGTACTGAAGGAAGAAATGGAAGCTGCCTTGAAGGAACTGGCAAAACATAAGACTCCAGGAATTGAAGGAATGCAAATAGTGATGTGTCAACAAAGAGATGGAGCTTTGGAGATGCTAGCTTGTTTATGCCAAGAGGTTTGGAAAAGAGCTACCTGGCTGACAAAAAGAGATACATATTTGTGCCTATTCCCAAGAAAGAGGATCCAGCCAAATGTAGAAATTATCAAATGATATCATTAATATCATACACAAGAAAAATTTTTTAGAGATCATTCAAAAATAACTGCAGCAGTATAGAGGCAGGGAAATGCTGGGAAAACAAGCTGGATTTCAGAAGAGGGTCTGGAACCAGAATCATCAATTGCTGATGTCAGATGGACATTAGCTGAAAGCAAAGAATACTAGAAAGATATTCATCTATGTTTTATTGACTATGCAAAGGCATTTGACTTCATGCATCATAACAAATTATGGATAACATTGTAAAGAATGGGAATAACAGAACATCTAATTGTACTCATGAGGAATCTGTACAAGGGCCATGAGGCAGTTATTTGAATGGAGTAAGTAAACACTACCTTTTTTAAAGTCATGGGAGGTGTTCATCAGGGCTATATCATTTCACCATACCTCTTAATCTCTATGCTGAACAAATAATCACAGAGGCTGGACTTTATGAAGAAGAATGTAGCATCAGGATTGGAGGAACACTCATTAACAACTTGTGTTATTCAGATGACACAACTCTGCTTATTGAAAATGAAGAGAATTTGAAATACCGATGAAGATCAAAGAACATGACCTCTGGTATGGACTGTGACTCAACATCAGGAAAACAACAATGCTCTTACCTGGGTAAGTACGCAACTTCATGATAAACAGATAAGACTGACATCAAAGATTTTACTTTACTTGGTTCTACAATCACCACCCATGGAAGCAGCAGTCAAAAAATCAAGAGACACATTGCATTGGGGAAAGCTATCACAAAAGATTGTTTTAAAGTGTTGAAAAATAAAAACGTCACATTGAAGACAAAGATGCACCTGACCCATGCCATAGTATTTTCAGTTGCATCATATGGTTGTGATAGCTGGATATTGAATAAAGGAGACAGGAGAAGAATTGATGCTTTTTTTTTTTTTTGGTAGTACTGGGAGTTGAACCCAGGGCCTCACACTTGCATGTTCTGCAAGTGCTGGACCACTGAGTTGCACCCCCCAGCCCATTTTTTACTTTTTGAGACAGGGTCCCATTAAGTTACGCGGACTGCCTCTGGTCTCGAACTTGTGATCCTCCTGCCTCCACCTCCCAAGCCACTGGGATTACAGGCGTGCACCACAGTGCCTGGCTTAAGAATTGATGCTTTTGTATTATGGTCCTGGAGGCAAATATTGAATATATGATGGGTCCCAAAAGAACCAACAGATTGAGCTGAGTGCTCCTTGGAAGTAAGGATGAATAGACTGTGTCTTATGTATTTTGGGCATGTTATCTGGATGGACAAATACCTGGAGAAGGCCGTCATGTTTGTGAGAGTGGCAGGTAAGCAAACAAAAGATTCTCAATTAGATGGATTGACACAATGTCAGCAACAATAAGCTTAAAAATAAAATAAAAAAAAAGATTGTATGCTTGTCACAGAATCAGGAATTGTTTTTTTTTTTTTTCTGTTTTCCAGAAGGTTGGTGTGAGTGGGATCCATCTCCAGAGCATCTAA